>OX104122.1:36671977-36801657 GCA_944474755.1 Limnoperna fortunei
TATGTGAGGGTACCAACAAAATACGGAACACCGAGGGAAACTGTTAATACAGACTATCGACAAATCAGCAAACATAAGAAACAACAAATTGGCAACTATAGCAATTTTCCTAAATTGGTACAGGCATTTCCTGTATAAATGAAAATGAAAAGATATGATGGATTAAACCAGGATGCATGACATGCCAAACCTCCTGCTTCCATTCCTGTAGTGTGTGTTTCGCAAATATGAAAAGAAAAGCTTTAGTGACCAACATTTTATCACTGGAACTTAATAAATGAAATTAACTGATTTATTTATAAGTAGAAATACAGTTTCAGAATGAATTTAATAAATATTGTATAAATTATGCTGTTCATAAGTGATGAATTTAAGTAATATACAATTTAACCCTAAAATCAAGTGCATATAATTTATTAGATATTGTTCGTGGAGACCGACTATAAGTTTCTATATTTAGTAAAATCAGTGCTTCTAGAAAGTCAAAAATTCAATGACAGATATTCCACAATTACATTGTACAAAAGTGTATTGTGTAATTAAGCAATATTAGATGCAATTTTAAGGAAATTTTATTTATGGCAACATCCCAGCAGCACATGCTAATTTAATATGATCTGGCGTTGTAAATTTTTATACCTTAATATTGATGTCACTTTACTTAAAGTGTCTTGTCCATGCTTTTCATCTGCTAAAAAATTCAACGTATAGGATTGTCTGTACCTTTGTAATTTCTTTACGTCTTTTACATAGTTAAACATATTTGCTAGACATTTACCATCAAGACTTGTCAATTAAAACAGACAAAACTAGGTCAACAAAAATACTGTAAACCTACGCAAGTTTGTATTAACTAAAGCTCTATTTATTTATTTCAGTTTTGTTTCATGTATTATACTGTACATAAAATTTGTTTTTTAAAGCAACATATATTTGGTTTCCGGGTCGACAGTTTGATAGAAACGTTTAGCAAATTATAGACTATTTTTGTTAAGAGCATACATCTGACTCTAATCCATGTCAGCTTTATATCTAATACTTAAAGTTTAACTAAAAAATAACATTTTATTATTTTTCCCCTCTGAAAACTAAACAAAATAACAACGAAACCCGACGTACAAGAGCTGAACGTTTAGACCAAGTACAAATCCGAAATCAGACAGCGACCAAAAGGACAAAAGCTTAACCTTAACCAAATAAAAATCTCATCTGTTTTATTTCTAATAAGTTCCACTCCAGTCCAGACTTAACTAAGGTTAGTGAGCCTCATCTGTTCTTTGTTTTATTTCTGTGTTGGATTTTTACCTTTTTTGTTTATATGACCAACAGAACATCATTTTCGTTTAATATTATCATCGGGACTGATTCATTTGTTTCTCACAAAACTCTATATACCATCAAATGATTATTGCCTTTAACACTAAACATCGATTCAATTTTTAATTTTATTAATTTAAAGCATCACTCAAGTCAATAGACGTTTACAGTAAATTATTTTTGCTCAGATATATGTACTTTTAAACAAATGAAAAATAATGCATCGAATATAAATATTGGTTCTTATTGATGTTTATTACTGTCATAACAAGGACAATAACGATAAGATAACACACGGCGTCCTATACAAAAATAGTATTGTGTTTAGTCAAAGCATATTTTATTTGTATTCATAGACATCCAATATATAAATTAATTTTAACGATAAAACTCAACGGTAAAAACACCGATTACGTCAAAAAACTATTGAATTTTAACGGACTAAGAAAATGTCTTGTGATCAATGCGGGGTTTCCGTATTACCTGGGTGGCTCCATTCGAATTGGCCAATCAGATTTCATCTTAAAAACAAATTAAACTTATTCATAATTAAACTGCTAATGTTCAGAGAATAATTTGTTAGGTTTTTCCCATTTCCGTCCGTATTTAAACATTATAATGAGATTGTAAAAGAAGATGTTTTATACCCCCGCAAACTTGTTTGGGGGGTATATAGGAATCACCCTGTCTCTCTCTGTCTGTCCGTATGTCCACATCCCACCATCTCCTCCTAAACCGTTTGATGAAATTTAATGAAACTTAGCATAAAGGAAGTACATTATATGTATTTTGACACCTTATTATATCTTGAACTCATTTTTCTATTTTATTGTTGTTTTCGTATGTACCAATAGTCATTTTTTACAGGAATGCTTCAAAGTTTTGATTACTTTCCTGTTGTTCCCCATTTCTTTGGTTCCCCAGAATTGTATGAAAACACCATTATTTTCAACCTCCTTAAGCTTACAAAGTAAGTTTATACAATTTGTGTATAGGTAAATGAAAGGATTGATTTGCTTCCCATCGAATTACATCGATTTGATAACAAACGTAATACATGTTTAACGTAATGGCCATCGCAGTCTGTAAATTGTACAATGTACACAATGAAAAGAGACCAAACTATGTCACAATTTTCGCAAGCTTTTTTGTCATACAGCTTTGGATTTTAAATTGATTGTTGCGATATTATATTATTATTATCGTTTAGAAAAAGCTTTTATAAAGGTCTATCCCACTACAGTGGAAAGACTTTTTTTGTATTTCTTATGACACTATTAAGATCTTTCCCACTACAGTGGAAAGACCTTCTTGTATTTCTTGGTACCATTATTCGGTTATATCCGGAGATGACATGTTTCATGCTTTTAGACAGATCTATTTAAGAAATAGAGATCTGCCCGAACATGAAAAACAGCCGATAAACTCTGAAACCATAACTGATTCTCAAAATTTGAAGTGTACAAAATGTAGGCTGCCCTATTGCGCTGATTTGATATGCAATTATTTTCTGTTTACGCGCTTTTCACCCTGAAAGTGTCGCTCGTAAATTTTGTTTTCTTGAAAACCGTTAGTTCTAAAGACTTGGGACCACCATTAATTGTAAATGACCTATGTTACATTTGAAAATGTCGAAGATCTAAAATCAAGGTCAAAGGTCACCATTTTGGTCTTGTTAACACTATATCTCATAAACCATAAAAGATAGAAGCAGACAACAATAGGAAAAATACTCCTCGTATTGAGCGCTTCATTTGGTACATTTGGCCCAATGCTGTGCGGTTAACCGTTTTCGAGTTACAGATATTTGACTCATTTCGGTTGATCAGCTTTTTGCTTGCAACTTACAAACCGTTAGAGATAATATAGTAAACATATAGGTTCAAAGTGATCAGAAGGAACAGAGCTTCAATTGAGCCAAAGTCCAAGGTCATAGGTTAAGGTCGTACCATAGCAAAAACGTAACTGTTATAAAAAGTCCTTCGTTCATATTATTTTAGATATATCATCAGAACATCTTTCTCTTCTTGTATTTCTTGGCAAAGGTCGAGGATTTTCACATACGGCTCCTGCTTCCTCCCAATAAAAGTGGATGTCATGATATAGCTGTAAAAGTGTTAAAAGTGTCGTTAAACCAAATTTAAACAGACAAACACACTCAGATTGCAAATCTTTAGTCAAACTTTAAAAGGTTTAATTACCACGTTTGTATTATTTTGAATTATGTGTTTGTTTTAATGTGTTTTAACGCCACTTTTAGGACTTTTTGGCTAAACTGGCGTCCAGTTTTACTGGTTAAGAAACCATAGTAACTAGTTGAAAAAAAGAGATGTTAAACGTCCTAAATACATGTACCAACAATTATTACTTGCGTTTAGAAGTTTTGAGTATATTATTAGTCGTTAAACCACATAAAGCAACCAATGGCATCGTCATTTATTTGGTTTTAGAAGAAAATTTAAAGAATATAACTGTCAAAACCTGGCACTCTATGTTTAGGATTTTCCATGGAATTTATATTTACAAGGATGATGTTCCAGTAGCATATATTTATTTTCGCTCAAACGAATTTCATCTTTTAGACTCTTTTATATTAGACTTTATGCAGCTATACACATTGTCATGAATCAAACAAACGAATTTAATAATCTATATATCATCTTCTTGGCGTTTTAATTCAGATGGTTTACATACAGACTTTATCCGGAGCCGTATTCGACAACTTTCCTAATACTAACAAGAAGAATACACTGGTAACGTTGATTATTTGTGTGACAGGATTTTTGTTAGGATTCATTGTATCACCCAGGTAAAGGAATTTTAACATAATTTTTCTATGCATGGTAGAAGTTTAGAACGTAAACTTATCTAGTTAAAGAACATATCAGTAATCAACCTAAGACAAACATTTAACTGCGAATACCAGTGGGTTTCAGAAATTCATTACTGGTGACGTCTACAAACTAAACAAAAACATTTACAAAAGCAATTGTTCGGAGCCCCTTTAATGACATGCAATACTTATTTTTATTTGCTTTTTTTCCGAAATACTATTTCGTTGTCTCGAAATACTATTTCGTTGTCTCGAAATACTATTTCGTTGTCTCGAAATACTATTCCGTTGTTTCGAAATACTATTTCTTTATTTCGAAATACTATTTCGTTATTTCGAAATACTATTTCGTTATTTCGAAATACTATTTCGTTATTTCGAAATACTATTTCGCTATTTCAAAATATTATTTCGTTTCTTCGAAAAAATATTTCATTGGATTGACCACTTTGGAAGCCGTTGTATAGCAGAATGAGCTAAACAATTTAGCAAACAACAGCTTTTCGGTAACTGCAACGTTTTTCATTTTATTATGCAATAACATAAAGCCCTTCATAAAACAACCAACCGAACTTAACGTAAACTTGATCTAATCATTGTAGACTTACATACTAAAAATAATTTTAATAAATACAAGCAGTCATGTAAAAGGGAAGGAAAACTGTTAAAAAACATCTTTTCGTTTAACATTTTAAAAATTTAATAGCTCAAAAATGAAAAATAAGTTTTCACTTCAAACTATTTAAACGAAAAAAACTGGCCAAATCGGAGTTAAACATTTTCACTGCGTAAAGTTTAAGAAAGATCCGGTGATAGGTTTCATAGTTTATGTTTACACAATTTCGGAACATATGATTTGACTGTCCGTAAGTTACGTAATAAAGGGGAGATAATATTTTGCTTAAATTAAATATTTTGTCAAAAAACGAAAAAATATATTTAAAAAAATTATATATATATATTTAGAAAAAAAAGAAATAATTATTTCTAAAAAACGAAATATTATTTCGAAAAACGAGAAATAATATTTAAAAAAACGAAATATAATTTCGAAAAAACGAAATAATATTTCGAAACAAACGAAATTAAATTTCGAAACAAACGAAATAATTATTTCGAACAAACGAAATAATTATTTCGAACAAAAGAAATATTATTTCGATTAAACGAAATATTATTTTGATTAAACGAAATATTATTTCTATGATACAAAATAGTATTTAAAAAAAAGAAATACAAAATAAGTATTGCATGTCAGTCAAGGTGTTCGGTACAACTGAATTGATCTAAAGTTTGCTGTTGACGCGATAAATTTCTCGCGGTTTGTCCGCATACCAGTGTACGTGATGAGAGCAGACGAACGTATAGAAACAATAGTACATGTAGATCCTTTAATAACCAAAAATTGCTGACTTACAATGAAAAATTTCCGTAGGAAAAGTCACGGACGATTTGTAAAATTGTAAACAGCTGTATAGTATCTAATATGGGTGGATAATTTTTTGGTACTAAATTTTTGAAACAAATAGAAAAATATGGAAGAAGAAAAAAAGGAAGAAAAAAACAATCAGCACATCACATGACGTTTAGTATACAGCCATGGCAATAAAACAAGTTTCTTATCCATGTGTTCAACACTCTTATTGAACATTTTGCAAAGCCTGCCGTCAAACAACCGTTTTGTGAATCCTATTCTAGCATCGAAGGAATTTTCTAATTAAAGCACTATAAATGTTATATACAAACTATCTTTTTCTTTAAAATATAACGATAAATCGCCATTTTTGTCGTATATAATTAAAAACAAATATAATAAAAACTATACGTTAGAACATCGTTTAAATTCCTTTATTACAGGGTGGAATGTACGTTTTGCAGTTAATGGATTGGTACGTGGCAAGTGTATCATTGATGATCATAGTACTTACAGAAGTCTCTGTTCTAGCATGGATATATGGTATGCAACACATTTGAATATGTAAAGGTATTGGTTTAGACCAATACGGCTTGTCCTTGAGAAATAACAATAATCAATCTCCAGTACATAACGAATTAGATATATTTCGTATAGACAGTGCCCAAATATATCCGCGTGTCGAATTATAAACCACCATTTTAAGTCAATTTTACTTAATTTCTGAAAACACTGAATAAATTAGAGTTTGGCATGAAAACACATCTGACTGAAAGGAAAGCCTTGTTAACATTCAGCCTCTCAAAGAGTTGTTTTGTGTTCATTGATATTTATTTCGTCATTTTCTTGATGTAAGCTTGTTATGATATGAATTTGATATTTTCACTTGTAATTGAATGTTCAGATTGAAATAATATAATGTCATCAAAGATATAAAGGTTATTTAATTAAGAACGCCAAATTATTAAAAAGTGTGTCTAACTCATCAGTGGTTTTCATAAATCCAAATAATTAAGATGTTGTAAAGCTAAGGCCTCAAAGAAATGAAATAATTTTCTGTTATTAAGGGCAATAAGTTTAGGCAATAAATCACTAAAACAAAACATATTTTGAACAATCTTTCAATGTTTCAACAGGTCCCAAAAGACTTAATAATGACATTCAAATGATGACAGGTGGCAACAAAGGAATAATTTGGCCGGTTGTGATGTTGGTAGTTATGGGTATAACAACCCCTTCATTAATATTGGTAAGGCATCAACCCTAAGATAGACACTGTCTGAATATCGATTTCTTTATTGTCATTTTTTTACACATAAAAACTACCGGACACGATATGATATTCGGTATTGAGCAAACAACCATATCATTCACGGAAATTGCAAAACTAAATGTCGCAGATGTTGGGAAAACTGTTCTTATAACTTAAAACCACATTTTTATCTAATATTATTTTAAGCGGATGAATGTAAAAATTTAACTCTTAAAATAATAGTACCTTGCAGAAACGACGTATCTGTATATTTTTTAACTCTTTTCTTCGAATGCATTGATTTACTGATTGTTGTGTTTTGTCCAGAGAGCAATGGTCAGCTATTGTCACATACTTTATTTATCGTTTTAGATTTATTAATTTGGGATATATAACAGACGAATGATAAGATAATTTCGGAACTGGATCAAAACTACAAATGTTTTGTTTATTTCCAGTTTGTATTAATATTTATGATAGTGACACATTCACCAGTAACTTACGGAACCTATACTTATCCTGATTGGGCGATTGGCGTCGGATGGCTTATTGCTTTAATTTCACTAGTACCAATACCTTTGGGGATGATCTATACTATATTCAAAGAAAATGGTACTACTTTTCAGGTAACTCACATAATCTTATTATACTACTATTTGTCATACAATGTTTTCACATATAACATTTGATAAACATCGCCAAATACGGAAAGGCTATGATTATAACGGCAGCTCTTTTTATCAAAACCGTCACAATGTATTACGATGGCCACACTATTACAACACATTATGGAACATGTATAACCTGTTTAGTATTCAGCTGAATTCAAGATGGCGTCGTACCGTCCAATATGGAAAAATGCATTTTGTTCATTTTTGGTTGTACAATACAGAAGAGATATAAATTTTACTAAACGTGTAAACAATCAGATCATACAGGATCAATAATTGTCAACATGTCTAGTGTGCTTGATCGTGTAATATGGGTCCAAGTGCTTTTTGTTCTTTTTACCCTAACTTGATGAAATTATCTAGTGTTTTGTTACTGTACCCACTAAATTACATTTTGTATTTTATACATTTCCTTTATGATTACATTACATTACAATGACTTTTATTGTAAAATGTACTTGCCATATATATTGATATCCAAATTATAATGTAGGACTTGGCTAAAAAAATGTAATAGTATGTGATGTGTTCCTTTAAAATGTGTGTTCATGATTAAAGATTGAGTAATAAAAATGTATTTTAACTGTTTAGAGACTTCGTAACTCCATAAAGCCACTTCCAGCATGGAGGCCAGCTACCACCGCTGACATCAGCCACAGTAGTGAAGCGGAAATGGAAAAGCTAAATCAAATGACATAATGCCATGTTTGCAAGAGCAGGATTCACGTTAATACTTACACAGAATTGAAGGTTAACAAGCGACTGAACAATACTTTTGCGCCGTTCTTAATTTTATACTTAATAACTATCAACCTAAAATACACGATTGAACCACATTCTATATAATATTAGCAATTTATGTTATGTATTTATAACCAGGAAAAACTCGTTTAAACTTGCATAAATCTTTTTATTCTGTAATTTTAAATACATTGTAAATCACATGAAGATGTGTATGAATGCATTTTAACACCTTATAAATTCCAACAATTGTTTTTTTTCCACGTTCGGCATGTTATCGTAAGCAGTATATATGTTTAATAATGTTATGAGTATAATTACATGTAACTCATTCTTTAATGCACATTTTCATTTATCATTGTTTTTTGTGATGTTTACTCTTGGATTGCGTTCGGTTGGATAGTATTGGGGGTAGGAGTTATATCTCCATTATGCTTAACCTTTTACAGGTTAAAATTTATGTGACTGTTAATGGCATGATGGAGGTTGTCATAGTTATGACATTTACACTATCTTTATAGTTTCTGTTTACTGTTTTGTTTTTATATGCTGTATTTATTAATATTTCTCTATATGTGAGGGTACCAACAAAATACGGAACACCGAGGAAACTGTTAATACAGACTATCGACAAATCAGCAAACATAAGAAACAACAAATTGGCAACTATAGCAATTTTCCTAAATTGGTACAGGCATTTCCTGAATAAAGGAAAATGAAAAGATATGATGAATTAAACCAGGATGCAAGACATGCCAAACCTCCTGCTTCCATTCCTGAAGTGTATGTTTCGCAAATATGAAAAGAAAAGCTTTAGTGACCAACATTTTATCACTGGAACAGAATAAATGAAATTAGCTGATTTATTTATTAGTAGAAATACAGTTTCAGAATGAATTGAAAAAGTCGTTGTATCGTTTAATAAATGTTGTATAAATTATGCTGGGGGCCTCGGTGGCCGAGTGGTCAAGGTAGTTCGTCTACTATTGATCACGTGGTCTGTCAACACTGAGATTGTGGGTTCGATTCTCACTGCAGTCAGGGTGTACTCGACTCCAATCTTAATTGACAAGGATTGCCAGTTTTCCTACCGCAGGTCGGGGGTTCTCTCCGGGTACTCCGGCTTCCTCCCCCAATAAAAACTGGACGCCATGAAATAGCTGAAAAATTGCTGAAAGTGGTGTTAAAATACCATTCAAACAAAACAAACAAACAATAAATTATGCTGTTCATAAGTGACGAATTTAAGTAATATACAATTTTACACTAAAATCAAGTGCATATAATTTGTTAGATATTGGTCGTGGAGACCAACTATAAGTTTCTATATTTATTACAATCCGTGCTTCTAGAAAGTCAAAAATTCAATGACAGATATTCCTCAATTACATTGTACAAAAGTGTATTGTGTAATTAAGCAATATTAGATGCAATTTTAAGGAAATTTTATTTATGGCAACATCCCAGCAGCACCTGCTAATTTAATATGATCTGGCGTTGTAAATTTTTATACCTTAATATTATTGATGTCACTTTACTTAAAGTGTCTTGTCCATGCTTTTCATCTGCTAAAAAATTCAACGTATAGGATTGTCTGTACCTTTGTAATTTCTTTACGTCTTTTACATAGTTAAACATATTTGCTAGACATTTACCATCAAGACTTGTCAATTAAAACAAACAAAACTAGGTAAAAAAAATACTGTAAACCTACGCAAGTTTGTATTAACTAAAGCTCCATTTATTTATTTCAGTTTTGTTTCATGGATTATACTATACATTAAAAGGTTTTTTAATGCAACATATATTTGGTTTCTGGGTCGACAGTTTGATAGAAACGTTTAGCAATTTATAGACTATTTTTGTTAAGAGCATACATCTGACTGTTATCCATGTCAGCTTTATATATAATACTTTAAGGTTAACTAAATAATAACATTTTATTATTTTTCCCCTGTACATAAACTGAAAACTAAACAAAATAACAATGAAACCCGACGTACAAGAGCTGAACGTTTAGACCAAGTACAAATCCGAAATCAGACAGCGACCAAAAAGGCAAAAGCTTAACCATAACCAAATAAAAATCTCATCTATTTTATTTCTAATAAGTTCAACTCCAGACTAAACTAAGGTTAGTAAGCTTCATCTGTTCCTTGTTTTATTTCTGTGTTGGATTTTTACCTTTTGTGTTTATATGACCAACAAAACGTCATTTTCGTTTAATATTATTATTAATTTTAACGATAAAACTCAACGGTAAAAACACTGATTACGTCAAAAAACTATTGAATTTTAACGGACTAAGAACATGTCTTGTGATCAATGCTGGGTTTCCGTATTACCTGGGTGGCTCCATTTGAATTGGTCAATCAGATTTCATCTTAAAAACAAATTAAACTTATTCATAATTAAACTGCTAATGTTCAGAGAATAATTTGTAAGGTTTTTCCTATGTCCGTCCGTATTTAAAAATTATAATGAGATGGTAAAAGAAGATGTTTTATACCCCCGCAAACTTGTTTTGCGGGTTTATAGGAATCACCCCGTCTTTCTGTTTGTCTGTCTGTTCGTCTGTCCACATCCCTTGTAAGCGGAACTCCTCCTAAACCGCTTGATGAAATTTAATGAAACTTAGCATAAAGGAAGTACATTATATCTTGAACTCATTTTTCTATTTTATTGTTGTTTTCGTATGTATCAATAGTCATTCTTTACAGAAATGCTTCAAAGTGTTGATTACTTTCCTGTTGCGTTTGTTCCCCATTTCTTTGGTTCCCCAGAATTGTATATAAACACCATTACTTTCAACCTCCTTAAGCTCACAAAGTAAGTTTATACAATTTGTGTATAGGTTAAAAAAAGGATTGATTTGCTTTCCATCGAATTGCACCGGTTTGATAACAAACGTAAAACATGTTTAACGTACTGGCCATAGCAGTCTGTAAATTGTATAATGTACACAATGAATAGAGACCGAACATGTCACAATTTTCTCAAGCTTTTTTGTCATACAGCTTTGTATTTTAAATTGATTGTCGAGATATGATATTATTATTATCGTTTAGAAAAAGCTTTTATTAAGGTCTATACCACTACAATGGAAAGACTTTTTTGTATTTCTTATGATACTATTAAGATCTTTCCCACTACAGTGGAAAGACCTTCTTGTATTTCTTGGTACCATTATTCGGTTATATCCGGAGATGACATGTCTCATGCTTTTAGACATATATATTTAAGAAATAGAGATCTGCCCGAACATGAAAAACTCAGAAACCATAACTGATTCTCAAAATCTGAAGTGTACAAAATGTAGGCTGCCCTATTGCGCTGATTAAATATGCAATTTTTTTTCTGTTTACGCGCTTTTCACCCTAAAAGTGTCGCTCGTAAATTTCTTTTTCTTGAAAACCGTAAGTTTTAGAGACTTAGGACCACCACCATTAATTGTAAATGACCTATGTTACATTTGAAAATGTCGAAGGTCTAAAATCAAGGTCAAAGGTCACCATTTGGTCTTGTTAACACTATATCTCATAAACCATAAAAGATAGAAGGAGACAACAATAGGAAAAATACTCCTCTTATTGAGCCCTTCATTCGGTACATTTGGCCCAATGCTGTGCGGTTAACCGTTTTCGAGTTACAGATATTTGACTCATTTCGATTGATCGGCTTTTTGCTTACAACTTACAAACCGTTAAGAGATAATATAGTAAACATATAGGTTCAAAGTGATCAGAAGGAACAGAGCTTCAATTTGAGCAAAAAGTCAAGGTCATAGGTTAAGGTCGTACCATATAAAAAGTACTTGGCAACCATTTATTTTTACAATCAGAATGACTTTACTGAAATATGTCGACCAGAAGTGGCATTTTGCCCCTAACAACGGGCATAAGTCCTTACCAACAATATATTTTTGGCTCGGGAACACGTTTTTACTCAAATAACTTATTTTTATGACTGGAAGTGACATTGTGTGCTTATCAACAGACACAAAAGCCCATAGCATCCAAGCATTTTCTGACTTTAGAAGGACAGTGGGAAAGACCTTCTCATTTGTTCTAAGAACAAATAGCATTTTAATTTTTATAGTTTTTTAAATTGTTTTACCACACTGAAGCATACGTAACCCATAAATGTACAGGCATGTATTGTATTATATGGAATTTCGCAATAAATTGTTAACTTGCATACAATAACTGATATTCTGGAGACAGAACATATGTATTTGAACCTAAAATATATGATTTCTAGATACTTTTTTTGAAGAAAAAGGTCACTTTAGGTTGAAAGAAATTCTACCTTGACTATTTTTAGCGTACGTCTGAGGAAAACAAAAACTGAAGATCCCCAGTCATTATGACCTATGATCTTAATCTTTTGTTACATAACGACTTTACCTTAACTACCATATTACTTGAACCACTTCAGAGGTCGCTAAATCTGTACGGTTAGATCACGTCATACAGAATATTCGGGAATTTTTCCGTTAGTCTATCTCTTTTAAATTTTGATTTAATTTAATAAAAATGTTGAAGGTCAAAGGTCAAGGTTAGTCTGAACATAAGACCATTTCAAGTTCATGTATCAGGATGACAAAAAAGTGTAGACCCTAGGTCTATACGACTTATAGTTTAAACATTTTGGACCATAACTAATCTACTGTAATATGCTACCGTAAACTAAAACTGCCCGATTGTACCCCAGTTCGCTCTATAACTTCAGATCTTGTATACTGTATACCAAACTCATGAACAATTCGTCCTCGCTTTCATTGTCAGTTTCGTCACAACACTAGCCGGAGACATCAATTCCTTAATCAAAGGGTTTCGATACTGGTTTCTGATCTTTCTTGAGCCAGTCTAGGTTTTATTTTTGATTTATCCAGAAGTGGTTTTTCTTCATCCGAAGAGATAGAACCGATTGACAGCAGTAAATTACGGTGCAGCGTTCGTTTTCTCCCTTCTTCATTTTCATTCCTGACTCCGAAAACAGATATTTTGTTCTTCAGTTCATAATGTACAACATAAGGATCGCGTATTCATCAGTTATATAACATAAAGCCAAAATCTTAACAAAAACTCTATATCCTGTACTAAAACGGCTTCTCTTATCTTCGTATAGCGTATAACTGGTAAATTTTGCGGTAATTTAATTTTTGCGTTATTTCGCGGTTGACACTCGACCGCAAAATTTAAAATCGCATAAAAAAGTATGAAGTATTCCTATCCGTAAATAACGGTAAAGTTTCACAAACTTGTATCAATCGATATTTTGTTACCTTTCGGGATATTAATTATATAATAATTATCTTGGTGGTAAGTAAAAATCATCGAAGTGAAGTGAATAGTTTTCTCGTTTTCGGAGTTTTAATAAAATATTCCCTATGAAAACACTAATATTTTTTTCCTTTATTGTCTATCAGATAGATACAAAAAAGGATGTTTTTACAAGAAACAAAAACACCAAAAAAATTTCCTTTATTGTTATTGTCTACCGGTATAAAACAAAGGATGTTTATACAAGTAACTGTGATTAATCCGTTATTTAACCGTTATTATTACCTGTAAATATCGATTTCCAATTAAACCATCTACCTGTCATTTGTCCGCGTGTATTAACCAAGTTCTATCAGAAATTGATTGTCAATGCAATCCCAATTAATAAAAAAACTCACTTTATTTTACCTGTTTTGCCGATTTTTTTTTTCATAATTTTAGGCACTTACAGGTTACAGGTGAGTTTATTCCACCACAAGTCATATATCAGGGAGCAACAGAAGCTTGTCATGCTCAATATGATTGTCCTTTAACGTGGAACATAACTCATAGCCCAAATCACTGGGCTAATCAGGATACACAACAGAAATAAAAACTCGACATTTTTTGGTTAAAGATGTAAAACCGCAAAAATTAAAATCAGCAAAAATAAAATATCAGAATTTCAATCCCAATCCGCAAAAATTTCACTCCGCAAAAATTACCGGTTATACGGTATGTATCAGCTAAGCTTTCTTTGCAGACTCAATGGTAACTTTATATGATTATTTTTCAATGCTTCTACATACATGTACTTTGTCGTGTTCTGGTGTAGTCGAAGTTTTCTGCCTAACATTGAAGCAAAACATCTTGTCTTTTCCTGTTTTGTACAACTGCATGGACGATCACACTAAAGTACTGCTAACATATCTTCATATGTATGCAAACGGCTCTTCATATGTATGCAAACGGCTTCTTATTGTTCAAATTCTTTAAGTTTACTGTTTTGGTTTCAAAATTTGATCTTTAATCTGAATGGATTATTTGTTGAAGAACATAGTGGACAGCATAGTTGAAAATTTAAAGAAGGAATCTGCTGTAGTCTATGATCACAAAGATGTAGTTGCACCCTCCTGTTGATGTCGCTAGTGTCAATACGTCCATGCAAACTATCTATTCTGGTTGTGAAGTCTTGATGTTGGTTAATGGAGCTTTAACTGTCGATAAATACTTTCTCTTCATGCATCCCGGGTATTGTTGGATTCACTCCTCATTATTTTTGTGTATTCCGTCCCAAAAGAGTCGATATTTTAATAGGCTAGTGGTTCGATCACGTTCTTGGGGTCCCATCTCGTTTTGTCGATAAGAGAAGTCTTTATTTGTGATGCAGGTTGAACTAGTTGGTTTTTGGCTTCCTCATCTGTATTTGTTTTTCTGCATAAAATTCGATCATTCATTATTAATTGGAATAGAGAAGTTGATGATATGTTACTGCATGTATCCTCTTTTACTGATACCTTGTCAATCCAGTTTCTTACAACAGAGTCTTTTAGCTATTCTCTCTTGATGTCAATCCCCTCCCTGTCTTAAACAATGATATCTTCCAGTACTTGAATTTTATATTTGACCTGGCAATCTATGAATATTTGTCGTTGTACTAAGATGCAAACTTCACCGATGTGTGTTGTATCTTACTAGGTTCTTGTACAGATGTGCTTTTATCTGATGTGCATTCATGTCGTTGAAGTAGAGCAGGAAATCTCAATAAAAAGTTTGCATTGTTGTTCTTCTTTTCTGGTCTATACTGGATGTCAAAATCATAAGCTGAAAATGCGCTCCAATCCATCTATGACCTGTCTAATTAAAGACGAGGACAAACAAATGTCAATTGGTTATTGTCTGCCAGTACGCTGAACTTGGCTTATAAAGGTAGTCGTGGAACTTGTCACAAACAACCCATGGAATTGCTAGAAATTCCTTTTTATGTGCAGAATAATTCCTCTGCCACAGTAGGCTTTTACACGCTGTCGCGTGAGATCTGCAAGTCCCGTGAAAATTGCAAGGTCCGCTTCCGGTATCCGGTAAAACTTGTAACTCTCACGTTGGGCATCGTGAGAGTTACAAGGTTGTGAGAAACGCAAGTCTGCTATAAAATGCAACTGTGCACATTTTAGTAAAAATAAAACAAGTCATTATTTCATTACATAAATAAAAGAACATTTTTATGTAAAGGAATAAATAGTTAAACGTAGTTTTAGGATTTACTTTGGCGTAACAAAATTTGATGTTGTGTAAAGTAAAAGTAGCAATAGCAATATAATAATATCTATATAAATTACGCTTTTCGTTTCTGTAAGTAGTTAATTGTATAATGCATAGTAAAATATTGATATACTTATAATGTAAACACTATATATCAACCATCTTGCATTTACGAGATTTGACGCACTGTTGTGATATATCGCACAAAGATTTTTCCTCCTTATATGAATTCTCTAACCCTTTTTATTGCAAGTTGATTTTGTACCATGTTAACTTTTAAACCAGCTGTGATAGAGACGTAAAGTTGTAATGGTCATCATTGACATTTACCTTTGAAAAAGGTCACAAGGTAAAGGTCAAAGTTAAATGCTGAAATAATTATTTAGGTTTATCTAAATTTAAATAAAGTACTTTTACATCCATGCGAATTTTAAGTCTGGTAAACCGAGGCAGTGATTGCCTATAGTGAACTGCTGAAATATTGTAAGTTGACCCAAGTGTTTAAATAAGTAGTTTTACAGCCACGAGATACGTAAGTCGGGTCAAACCGAGGCCATGACTGACTAAGTAGTAGGCAACTGAAATATTATAGGTTGACTATAAATGTTTTTAAAAAGTACTTTTATACAGCAATGATAATGACAAGTCATGTCAAACCAAAGCACTGATTGCCTATAACGGTCTACTGAATTAAAAATAAGTGTACATGCATGAGAATTGCACTTGATTAAAGTCAAATCGAGGCATATATGGATTAAAGATGCTGGTCATTTACATTTCATGTTGTTTAAAATATTCATTTTAGTTGAAATATAATTTTTACTATCAAGTTTAATATCATATAATATAACAATTTTATCCTTTAATTAAATAATATGATCACATAAATTACATTTATGATCATATAATATCCACGGGATGTTAATAGTTTACGATTAATAACTTTACTTAAAAATTATCTTTTTGAAATAAAAAGTATAAATTGGCCATATAATAAACATATTCAATTTTCTTATCATTATTCTGTGTTGACAGAACTTAGATCATTTATTTACCCCCTTCTCTAATATACCTATAAAACCGGAAATTTTGAATAGAAAGGAGTCAAACTTGCGTTTCTCACGGCGGAAGTGACTTTTAAAGAAAATATATTTTGCACATGCGTGCTTGCAATTTTCACGGGACTTGCATATCTCACGCGACAACGCTTCTTTTCGTCTTGTTTCTGATACAGCACAGCTCTTAAACATTTCCAAAACGCATTTGTGTGTAGTTCAAAGAGTTTTCTATAGTTTGGAAATCCTAAAACTGGTGGGTTGGAAAGATGTTGTTTCAATTAATAGAATACATCCTCTTCGTCCCCGTGCCATGATTTCACATCGAGTTTATTCTTCTTACTGGTTTCATTTCTTGTGAAAGTTGATGGCAACAGGTCGGTTAATGGTCTAGATTTTTGGAGAAATCTCTCACAAACTTTCTATAATACCCAACGAGTCCCAAAACCTGACTTACTTCTTCTGAATTCGTTGGGCTTTACCAGTTTGACACATTGTCTATTTTCTCTGGGTCCTGTTCTTTTATTTAAGCAGACAGTGTCACTAATGTAGTTAACCTAAGGTATGGAAAGAAACTCCCAAAATGTGGCATGATCACGCAAAGCTATCAACAAAATTTCAGCAGTGTTTCATTTCCCATTACTGAGAAAAATGTGACGAAATATGATAACTGATGAACACACACTGACGCACACAAACACATACAGACGAATAAAGGAAGCCCTTATACGCGTTAGGGAGCGGGGTATAAAATATATAAGACTTAAAAAATTTTATAGCTTTAACAAGGCCAAACAAATATCAACATTACAGGTTGACATGTTATGACTTATATTATAAGCAAAAGATAAGCATTGTAAAGTAGGTAACTCATAAATGTCACTAAAACTTGTCGGGTCATGTCTTAATTTGCTCTTCAAAATCAATAAACCAATTGAATAAGAAAAATAAATTCAGTGTCTTTATAAGTAAGAAAAGGTCAAACATTATGACGTGACAGGGTTGTTAACATAAAAGGTTTTTTACTGATGATTTAATGTTAATTTCAGCAATTTTTCAGCTATATCATTGCGTTCAGTTTTTATTGGGGAGGAAGTCAGAGTACCCGGAGAAAATCCCGACTTGCGGGTCATTATCCTTTACAGCATAGGAGGATTAGCGATCAAGGTTTAGTAAACAGCAGGATGACAATATCAGAAAAGGTTTCCATTAAATTTTAACCACATTTAGTAACCGATATGATATAAAACCGACATGTCGCGAAGTGAATTAACCAGACCACTGCGGTATAACAAAAAAACCCGATCACTATCACTTCCATTTGGGTTACTGTTACAGACGAAAGAAAATAGCTACTAAAAAACTAAGTCCAAGTCAATTTACTCCTAACGAGTGTGTTTTCGCAGGAGAGTGTAGATTTTACAATATTGTAAGAAATTGAAGGTTTTCTCCCTTAACCAACAGGTACCGTTAGGGTTGTCAACTATCCATATATTAAAGGATGTAGAGTTGAAATTAAATCGAAATGCTATTTAAAGGTTTAATTGTAGACGGAAGAAATTAGTTTGACTACAACAATGTTATCACGCGGATTTTAGCAATATTGTGTGATTGCCGGGTATAGTGAGGATGAAGGTCAGACTGTGTATCCTGCAAAAAAGTTGTAAAGATACTCGGGAGTCTCCTCATTTACTACCTTGCACATAATGTTATGAATTTAAAAACTTATACTTCAATTTTTTTACATTACTACAACTTTGTTAATAAAGGAAGGGCGTTACAAATCGAATTTGAGTTGATAAGTGTAGAAACATATCAGAGTTTTGAGCTTGTACTTTTCCCAAATATATATTATAAACAGTTTATTTTTTTATACATATGCTTAATTGTAACCTGACTGAAACTAGCAAGAAAAGTAGGAAAAATCCAAAGCAGTCATTTTCATTCGCACATAACAAACATTTGGTACGACGTCTTTACAAATCAAACAAAATATATTTAAAAATGCAAAAGCTTGATGTTGTCTTTATGCTTGTATGCTTCTGCCGACATGAACATTACAACAGTAACATCTTTACAAAAATCAATTAACTTGGGCTGCTCTTATAAAATTTGTTTCACAATGAATATTTGTATATATTTTTGACAATATTTGCTTACAGGAGATTTTTGTTAATTTCACAATTTTTGTCTACTTATATTTTTTTTCGTTCAAAAGTTCTGTGGCAGTCTACAATATTTATAGACTGTTTTAAGACATCCATCTTTCAAATAAGATAAGATATTTCCCGAGTTATGGGTAATCTTTCTTGTTCTTCAATTCTCCAGGGATGTCAAACCTATATTAGCTTAGGTTGTCAAATCAGTGCTCTAATAGTTCCTTCAAATGTAGTTTTATGTTAGACTAGATGTGCAGAAACGAATTTGTTTATCTGAATATAGCCAGCAATATTCCAGCTATATTCAGAACGAGAACAAGGTAACACACAATAAATTAATTTGGAAAGGGGATGGACCAGTTAGAAAAAAATGGAAAAGTGTGGAGTACTGGTGGTTGCGGATCTTTATCGTACAAGGTGCTTTAAAAACACTTCACGAACTACTGACCGCAGCTTTTCGTAATTTGACCCGCCACCCCCACTTGGACGTCTAAAACTGAGAGTTTTGATCATTGTTGTTTGTTAAACAATGAAAATCACAGAAATGTGAGTATTGTCGCCCATGGGAAAATTTAACTACCAATCTAGCATCACAACTCACTATGAAAGTGTAATTCTGGTCACAATATTAAACATTGTCTGCTAACGAGTGTGTTTTCGCAGGAGAGTGTAGATTTTACAATATTGTAAGAAATTGATGGTTTTCTCCCTTAACCAACAGGTACCGTTAGGGTTGTCAACTATCCATATATTAAAGGATGTAGAGTTGAAATTAAATCGAAATGCTATTTAAAGGTTTAATTGTAGACGGAAGAAATTAGTTTGACTACAACAATGTTATCAATCTTATTTTTGAATAAATAAATTTTGCGAGAATACTGACTTTTGATTGGCTGGAAAACATTTCTATCAGAGGATGAAAAAACATTGATCGTCAGGGAGAGACGCGCCCTTTAACGTCATATATTACTGTGCTGGTAACTAACAATTTTGTGTTGATCTCTTTTTAAGAAAATTTCCAGTTACAAAAATTAAATTGTTGAGTTTATTTTATTGTTTGAATTTATTTATTAGTATTATCTACAAAAATATTTTCTCCATCGAGGGATAACCAAATTATTACGTGGATTATACAATGTGCAAAACGGAAATTTTGTTATCCCTAGATGTAGAAATTTGTTTTGTAGTTAATCCTTAAATAAACTCGATAACTCGTGTCAACTTCTAAAGGGTATATTAAAATAAAGAAACAATATTAACCCAGACAATTTTGAAGCATCTCGTTTATATCACAGCGTAATTTAAATGCCGCTTATTATCTGCACAGAACCCGATCTCGTAAAAAGCAGTATTTAAGCGACATGCATAATTACCGCTTAATTTTAACCTACATAATTAACTCTGCTCATTTAAATATAAATTAAACTCCTCTTAAGAACAACTGAAAAAATTTCATAAAATATTTATATTATTTGTTGTCTGTTTAGTGACTATCAAATAAAAAAATAATTAGTTATATTATTTTACTTCAACCGAACTGCTTTTTAGCTTTACATATTAACAATTTACTATTGAAAAGCAGACGTAATGCACAAATGTCCAAATATGCAGTTTGAGTATTTTCTGTCTTAGAATATGTTTGGAATTATTTATTAATATTTCAAATGAAGATTAAAGTTTTTAATCCAAATAGAGAACAAGGACACTGATATTACAAATGAACAAAATTTAGTATTACCATGGCCTAAAACACCATTTTCTCAAAATATAAAAAAAGACTTCAAACTTATTTAGAAAACTATTTACTAAGAAAAAGTATAATTATAGGTAAGATAACTCCAAAAGAATAAATGTAACTATTTACAACAGCATGTTTTAGTTTATGTAGAAGTGCTTTATAACTAATATCACCATTTTCCTTTACAGCTGTTAAATTAGCAACATTTATGACCATTGCATGAAATGGTATCGCTGTTTTTTTTCTTACTACTGCATAATCAACACAATGAATATGATTATTATGAAGAAAGAACTATAAAATATATGTTATGATATAACTTTACTTATAAAATTCTCTACAATATTAATTTATGAGTGGACAGTTTGCCTTTGCCGTCTTAAAATTTTGTATGTTGAAGTTTTGTTTCCTTTTTTGGCAAACTGCTTTTCGCAGAAGGAACAGTGCTTCTGCTTATGATTTACAGTACATATATTTCTTCAGGGCACCTGGTTGTTGTTTGCTGCTGAATGTCGACAGTGCTGAATGTTATTTGTTCCCATCAAATCATCATAAACAATAAAATCGCTCCAAAACCACACTTGTGAAAGTGTTCTTTGTAAAGTTTTCCGTCAAACATCTTGATGTTATAATAACAAAATTCATTGTAGGTTTAGGTACAAATTTAAAATGAAAAGAAACATACACTATAGCACGGGATTAGCTAGTATGCTTATCTCTTAAATTTCTTTAAAATCATATACAATATAAAGCTCAAGGACGGAGTCAGCTAGTACACTTTTAAAAGATATTTTCGTTATTTTTACTTGTGTACAGTTCGTATAATTTATAAAACAGGAGAGCGATGATAATTGAATTTCGGATCTTCCAACATAGACTTTTGAGATACTATTTTAAATAGTTCCATTCGAAGCCCTACTTGCAACTTGTACTAATTAATGTAAAGATATTTAGTGCGTTATGGAGCTCAACATGGGGACATATAAATACCGAACTGGTAAAACAATACCTACCTGACAATTTGGCCACTCGTTTAATCTTTATAAAACTTGTAAGAAAACTTTAATTATATTGATAAAGAAAACACTAACAGTAATAGGAGGCCGCAGGACGCGTTCCGGATAACGGGGAACCTTAATAAGGACAAATTTAAATATCAAACTGGTACAAATATACCCAAACATCAGCATAGCTCATTACGACTCTTTTTCGTCTATCTATCATCATGAAATATGGTAAGATAGCTTGCTTTATAAAATTTTGTTATTCACGAGCTTGGTAATTCAGCTTGTATTTAAGCTCTCTAGACTCACCAAAAAATTGAAGCAGCTGGACAGATTTGGTGTGAAACGGAAAAATTTTTAATAACGAACTTGTAAATTTTCTTATATACCGAGCACCGCGCAATTCGAGACCACCGATTAATCTTTCATTCTTCATGAAACTTTAAAAGACAGCTTGTATTAAAGGAGGCGCCCTGAATAGTTCTGTAATAAAAGAAACAATAGTTAACTGGTAAAAGAAAATACATACCCAGGATCATGCAAAACTCGATACGACACTTCATCCTCTTCCAATCTTCGCGACATTTTGCAATACAGCTTTTATTTCATTGCTATAGATACTAATGAAAAGAATTTCATTGAGATAAGAAAAATATCATGAATTGAATGACGTATACATATGTATTAATGTATTAAAACTGATTACTGATGCGAACTGTATTTATATGTCCATTATGTCCAAAAAGTTATCCGTCATCGCACAAAATACATATCTTTGTTTCTATCATTTTCTTTCACCCAATATATAACTTCTTTACCTCTGTCGCTATGCCATAGTTTGAAACAATTTCTATTTGCTGATAAACAAAGATTTACCGTACATGTTTCACATCGAAATATTGTTTTACAGTGAAATGACGGGAGACCATGTAATTACGCATAAGCATAACAGTATGTGCATCTAAGCCCAGTGGAGTTGTCATTACAAATTGGCATGAAAGAATAAATCAATTTGTTAATTAATTACACTTATTATCAAGGCCCAAAAGTGACTTTAAAAAATATGCTCTGAACTCCAGTTATCCATTATGTGCTGGCATTCTTGCACACTGAGAAGAAAATTCACTCCTAAACTCTTGCAAGACTATAAAAGAATAGACCAACATTATATCAAGGCAGTGAAAAATAAATATATCTGATTGGTTTGGGATGCCAACACAGAATGTCTCCCAAACGAACCCCCATTGCCACTATACTTGCGCATGTTGAAAACCCCCAAATAGACATAATATTCTTAGTTTGTGCATTAAAATCTATCTACATATCAAATTTCGTTGCAATCGGACTAAGTTGACGTTTCGGGGGGGGGGGGGGGGCAGAGTATGGTGAAACGGCTGCCATCACAAAATGG
This sequence comes from Limnoperna fortunei, assembly GCA_944474755.1. NCBI lineage: Eukaryota > Metazoa > Mollusca > Bivalvia > Mytilida > Modiolidae > Limnoperna > Limnoperna fortunei. The sequence goes on from OX104122.1 coordinate 36,695,099, forward strand.
TGTCATTCGCGTCAAATTTTTTTTTTTTAAAAAATGCTCAGGATAGTAAGCTGTATCACTATACCATTTTTCATTAAAGTTGCTCATGCCATTACCGAGATCTGACAATGACCGACATTTTAAAAAACTTTAAAACGGCCGCCATTTTAAAAACAGAAGTCGGACACAAATCTTAGAAGTAGTGGCAAACTCAGGGTACCATAATCTACCAGTGTACCAAATTTCGCCGAAATTGGATGATGTTTTAATTTTTGCATTTTCAAGGGGTGGTGTTCGGATGGCGGCCATTTTGAAATGTCGTTCGCGTCCATTCTTTTTTGACAAAAATGCTCAAGATATTTAGCTGTATCAGTATACCAATTTTCATTGAAATTACTGAGATCTGAGAAACAGCCGCCATTTTTTTAAACGACGGTCATTTTGGAAGTGGCGACCATTTTGAAAATTCCAAAAGTGGATTGCAAAACTTCAGGTCACCCTCAACGTGTTCTCAAAGTTTCATCTGGATTGGGCATTGCATCTCAGAGAAAATTGCGGACAAGTTTGAACGGAAAGAAAAAAGAAAAAAAGAAGAAAGAAGAAGAATAATAATAAGTAACCGAACAAAAACAATATGTCTCCCAAAACTTCAATTGGGAGATATAAATATAACTTTCCACAGTTTATCATCTAAAAATTAAAAAAAAAAGAACTGTCAATTAAAACTCTTGTTACTTGCAATTTTTCGTTGTAAGATCAGGTTTCACTACACCATCAATCATGATTATTCTTTGCTTATTCTAATTTTATGCAATCATGTTAAGCTGATGTTAATCTTATATTATAGTATAGAATCTTAGAAACTTTTAAAATGTAATGGAGATAATGCCCTCTTATGGCATATTTAAATCTAAAACAAAACAAGCAAATTGTTGTCCTATAATACAGATAAATATAAAAAACAAAGGCATTCATAAGCCTTAAGTTCATCAACATCTGGTAAAGATGTAAGAAATACAAAAATGGCCGTAAGTCTCAATTATGACATGCAAGATAGAACAGAACTTAAACTGTACAAAACATCTCTAATCCACTATCCAACCAAAGTACTTAATTTTGTGAAGGACATGTAGATCAAAATACAAATAAATCTATACAGCAATAACATAAATCATTAAGCAAAAGAAAGTATATGTTTTATATTTAAACAGAGTTCAGACATCTTTTACATTTTAAAATAGGCTTAACGATGCCATTTATGTGATACAGTGAAGATAATGTAATTAATAGTTTCAAAAAGAGTGTGGCAATTTTGTATGAGTAAATATCCTTTATATTCAGTCAAATTGAAGGCATTAAAATTAGTAGATTACTGTATTGTATGTGAACATTTGCTGGCATCATTTTTGGTGATTTAATGGTCATGATAGTCGGAAAGTGAGTTTACTAGTGACAATGCAATAAAAACAAAAATTAAATGACTAAACAAGGATTTTTTATCAAAACTTGAGTATGTTTGTTTGTTTGTTTGATGGTGTTTAAAGCCACTTTCAGCAATTTTTCAGCTATATCATGGCGTCCAGTTTTTATTGGGGGAGGAAGCCGGAGTACCCGGAGAAAACCCCCGACCTGCGGTAGGAAAACTGGCAATCCTTGTCAATTAAGATTGGAGTCGAGTACACCCTGCCTGCAGTGAGAATCGAACCCGCAATCTCAGTGTTGACAGTCCTCGTGATCAATAGTAGATGAACTACCTTGACCACTCGGCCACCGAGGCCCCAACTTGAGTATGTATTTTCTGTATATGTGTATTTATATACTGACAAAAATGTCTTAGCGCTTGTTAACTTATGACAGCATCAATTATGGAACTATCCAATCAGAACTGATGTTACATGTACATCAAGAATTGCTGAATTCAAAATAGATATTTACTAATTTAAGAAAAGTACTTTTGTGATATTTATGATTTTGATACTGGTTAGTGAAATCTGAGTATTATGTATTGCTTTCCCCATAATCACGACCATGTTGAATATGCATGTTTTATTAGATTAGATAGGCGATACACGTGTAGTCTAGAGAGAGATTCTAATGATTTTGTGTTTATGTGTAGATGTTAACATTGAGTAGTAAGAAAATAAAAGGAATATATATAAAAGAAATACCGGTTCAGTTTAAACTGAATACGGAATATTTCTAAGTAAGAAAAACAGATATTTCATGTTGGAGAACCTGAATTCTGTTATTTGTTCTAATGTGAAGATGAATAATAATAAAAAAAACAATTGTTAACAATTCAAAAGCCTCCGTATTTTAATTATTACTAATGTCCCCGTTGTTTTATCGAGCAGTAAAGGTCGTTAATTGAAAGGACAATGAAATTTCCGACATTCAATTAAGTCGTGTTTTAATCAGGAGCTTCTGGGGAAGACCAATTTCATTTTCTACAACAGAATATATCACAACTTTTAAGGAACCAACGATTTTACTTAACCAGAAGTAACTGGTTTTATTTTGCTGAAGAACGAAAACAATGACAGTGTCAAGGCCTTATACGCGATTTATAAAGAAATTTGCTTTTTTCGTCAGTAAATTCCGTAAATCCGATAATATTGAACTTGGGGTTTTAGAAGTTCAAATTTACTCTATTTATTTGTGAAAGTTCGTAAACATCCATTCCATGAACAATTTCGAAAAGGTGATGTTTGTTTTCATGCGCAGACAGACTTTATTTAATCAATATATTCGGGATATAAATCGTATTTTACATGTACATTCTCCAATTTTATCAAACGATCTTGTGCAATTTCGGAAACAGGGAAAACGAAAACACTGTTTCAGCAGTTACTCATTTTTCGGATAATTGGATGGCATTCAACCGTGTCCAGAACTCTCCCGACTATGGTTATTGAAAATTTTTTTAAGTATACTTAATGAACACTGTGTCAGAAAAAATACTGTATAAGGAAGAAGTGCAACAGAAACTCTAAGTTCTTATCTTTAAAATTGATATATTCTTTTAGATATGGTATGTGCAAATTGTCGCGCTATTTATCATGTCCGATTTTTGTTAAATGTGTGATTAGTCGCACTACAAACTGAACTATTTAACGCTACTACACGATGAACGACCCTGTTACTAACAATTTTATATCAATAGGAAGATTCTGGTGATTTTATATTAAGTCCTGAATTTCTGTATACCAATGAACTTATTACGCACCTCCACCACCATGATTTTGATCGAAAAAAGATCGCCACTTTTCGCCTTCATTTAAAAGGTCCTGCGTTGACTTGGTTTAACACATTGAGCGATCAGGCAAAAAGAAACTTACAATGAAACCAGGTGCTGCAGAAGAGTAAGCATTACATAACCTACCAATAAACTACAAAAGAAGAATGTTTAGAAGAACTGCTTGTTCTAAATGATGGTTGAAATGAAAATGTATAAAATCATATGTCATGCAATTAACATTTTGTCTTTATTTTTATTCATTTACAAGATTTTTACGTTGCTATATATATTTTTATTTTATTTTAATCTACACTGTAACAGGCAATATACATAACCTAATAGTTTATTGGATTACGCATATCACCTATACTGGTTAAGTGTATAAAGACAAATAAGATAAAGATTATAGTGTTAATGTCACTGTGTGAAGGTCACTATTCAATTATCAATTCTGTGCGTGCCTCAACGTAATAAGAAAGCAGTCGACTTTATATGTATAAAAATGGATATATCCTTTAATACCTTGAATATCGCCATTGCTCTAATATTGATCATACTGGTGTTTATATGGATAAGATCTAGAAGGCCATCCGACTTGCCACCCGGTCCAACTCCCGTTCCTGTTTTAGGAAATTTAACGACACTATTCACAGGAGATTTGCGAGCAGTGGCCAAAGTGATGAGACAGAAATATGGCAATTTATTCAGTTTATCGTTAGGTCCATACTGGGTCATATTTGTATGTGGAAGCGATGCTTTAAAAGAAGTATTCGTGAAACAAGGGGAAATATTCTCTGATAGACCTGATGTTTATTACTCTAGGCATATAAAAAAGCTGAAAGGTAACTCTCTTTATAAACTTAGCTTTTATTGTGAAAGTTATATACATGTATTTAATATTTTCTTTATCATCTACCCAGTGTTGGGTGATTGACTGAATGTTTAGCAAGTACTATTTCAGCTATTTTCAGAACGGGGAACAGGTTTACAAGCAATAAATCAACAAGGACCAACGTAAACAAACTTTTGACTGTTCCTGGAGAAAATTCTCTAGCAGCAACAAGTAGTTACTATTTTTCTAAATAACCATTAATTGAGTGTATAAAAATATCAAATTTCTGTAATTTACAATGTGCATTCTTATTGCTTACAATATATGCATCAAGGGGGTTTGTATGTTGACGATATATTAGGATTTTTTTCATTTATATTTATAAGATGTTTGTTTATTTGTATTTATACATGTATGTTTCAATTATATCAAGTGCATGACATAGAACAGTGGGTGTTTTAATTATAAATATATCATTTCCGATACAAATATACCAGTTAATGTCGTAAATATTCAAAACAGACAATTATTATTTTAATTTTAAAGGAATTTTCGCTAGGATAACTCAATAGACAAACTAGATTTCATTGAAATGGTATCTATCTCTTTGGTTCCCGTTGACTTTAGGTTGTGATTATAAAATTATAAGAAACATATGACCATAAAGGAAATTGTCATTCAAGAAACTATATTAGGATCGTGAGGTCAAAGGCTACCAACTATGGTACGTAACAAGTCCCTTTAATTGATTTATCAATACGCCAAATATCAAAAACCTACCTCAAAAAAAGAAAAACGTTAAATAGTGGACACGAAGTTGTCATTAAAAAAGTAATGTGAAGGCTGAGGTCAAAGATCAAGGTCAATGGTCACCTACAATGGTACCCAACCCAATACCTTGAAATGATCTACATACATGCCTAATATCAAAAGCCTACCTCAAAGAGAAAAACTTCAAGCCTAGACGCGAATAAGTAATTCAGAAAGAAATTCAACCTTAAAGTTGAGGTCAAAATTCAAGGTCAAAGATCAACAACCATGGTTCGTAACATGTTTCATTAAGATGATCTACCCACATTCCAAATATAGAAAGCCTACCTCAAAGAAGAAAAAGTGACAACCTGGATACTATTTATCATTCAGAAAGCAATAATCAATAATATGAGCTTAAGGTCAAAGGTCATCAACCATGGTATGCTAGAATTGTCTTGAAATTATCTAGATATACCAAATGTCAAAAGCCTATCTCAAACAAAATTATAGACCGGACACGATTTTGGACGAACGGACAGACTGATTAATATAAGGTGAGCGCCACAAAGTGTTGGTGCTCTAATAAAGTACAAAATGCGGTATTTACATTGTATAATAATAAAGACTTGCGAAAATGTTGTTTACTTGGAAAGTATTACACAATCTACAAATAAATGTATCAAGGTCAAAGTTAATTCAATGCTTATGTCTGCACTTGTTATATATCAGTTCTGAATGTAGAATTTACGTGATTCGCTTAATTCAAGATCTTATTTGAAATAGATCTTGATTACGTATTCTTATTGAATTCATAGGTATTGAAATACAATACTTAAGATTGCACTTAAAGTTATCTCCAACTTATAGTTTAGTTTAACTAAAGATTTTCTTCTCACATGTTTTGTTTTAAACATAAATTTATTTTCAGGTAAAATTAATTGAAGTTCAAATTTATCAATTTTCTTAAAAAGACCAAAGACATTCTTTTTGGAAACTGTATTTTAAACATGTCTTTTGTCCAGGCATTGTCCATTGTTTCTAACTGATGAATGAAATTTGCATTCGCTCAATAATAAATTTAGAAATGTTGTCAGCTATCTTTGAGCATGTGAATGTACGTTGTGTAGGTTATGCTTTGTTGCGTATGATTGAACAAAAATGTGTTAACTACTTTATAGTATTTATTTGATCCAATGTTAAATGTCGTAAAACATTCACCGTGATCTACCTACTGTTTCCTAAGGTATAAGTTTTGCAAATAGTTGGTTTAAGTAAAACACTTTTATTAATGCATTCAACAATTATTTAAAAATAGCTTTCACCAGTTTTATTACCATGCATTAATGATTGATAATTTTAGACAACATAAAAATTTAGGATACACTTTATTATTCTAGTAATTAATTTTTAATGCCTATCTAGTACCCTATACAAATCAACAGACATATAGCAATTATGCAGTGGTACCATCAATGTTCTGAACGAGGCAAACGAAACAAATTTCCGACAATAATGTCGTAAAAAGACAGTCGCAAAAGTGTGACTACATGTATTCCTCAAATCTGCAAGTAAAAATTGAATTTAAATGAAAGTTAATTTTAATACTGCACTAATACTCAACTGTCTAATACTGCACTTTTTTACTGCAAAATATTATAATCTTTCTATCAGGGTACCACACAATTATGAATATGGGACCATACAATCGTCACTTTGAACGTACATCTGTAATAAATACTATTATTCAATAATATATAAAACATTTTGTATAAAAATAATGTGACTGAAAAATTTGAATAAAAAAGGATATTCACTAAAATAAAATGGTTATTCACCGCGGGAAAATGCATGCGATTGTTATTTATAGAATCCCGGTTATTCCCTTTTTTAAAAAACAATCGCATGCATTTTCCCGCGGTGAATAACCATTTTATTTTTAGTGAATATCCTTTTTATTGAATAAAGCAATAACTGTCTTTTGATGAGGTAAATGTGTGGAGTTATTGACTTTTGAAAAAACTGTTATTCACCGAGCCCAGCGGGCGAGGTGAATAACAAAGAGTTTTTGCAATTACTGTCTTTTGATGAGGTAAATGTGTGGAGTTATTGACTTTTGAAAAAACTCTTTGTTATTCACCTCGCCCGCTGGGCTCGGTGAATAACAGTTTTTTCAAAAGTCAATAACTCCACACATTTACCTCATCAAAAGACAGTAATTGTATAATATCATACACTTTAATCAATAAAATAAAGTGGAATGAAATATATATCAAATCATTGACTAATGGAAACTCAATGTACAAAGTTGTCTTCTTTCTGTAAAATAATGACAAATGATTTAAACCCATCCATTCTTATTTTTTCTTAATTACAATTTATACAACACACATTTCAGGGATAGCGTATGCCTACCCTTGGAAGAGACAGCGACAATTTACATTGAATTTACTGAAGGGTTTTGGTTTCACAAATAGAAGTTTAGAATCTACGATAACTGAAGAAACTGGACACTTTGTCGAAGTTCTCGGAGAGCAGAAAGGCAAACCTGTCTGTATAATAGGCTCTATAAATAAGGCAGTATCAAATGTCATATGCTCTATTGTTCTGGGCAAGCGCTTTGACTATGATGACAAAGAATTTGAAAGATTTGTTCACGTTATTACTGAGACTGTCGTTAATAAGTACATACCAAAGGTTAATCTTTTGCCTATCCTGCGAATAATTCCAAAAGTAAGAAAGAGTTTAAAACATTGCGAAGATGAGAATGTCAAGATTAGAGAATGGTTTCAAAGCCAGATTGATGAACACAAAAAAGCTTTGGACGAAAATAATATTATAGATTTTATCGACGCCTTTTTGGTTGAGATCCAACGACTTAAAGATGAAACAAATTCACAGTTTACAGGTAAGTATTGACCAGAATGTAATTTAATCATGTTTTACAGTAAAGTTTTATAACGTAAGGTACTTTAAATATTCCTTTAAAAAATTTATTTGTACTTAACGTCGTATTTAAAATAATGCTTGCAGTTATTGATGTCATTAGACATTATGTTTAAACAAAGTCAATGCTTAAAATATGTTATAATTTTGAATTTAGGAATCGTCTTTTGTCTTTGTTGGTGTACATTTTCTTTTCTCCACCTGTAAAAGTGCTGCCAGTTTCTAAATATAGCACTAGAAGAGGTAATAACGGACAACCGTTTTCTCTTAAAAAAAACATTTTTTTACTTTCGAAATCGTCGTTTTCTATTGAATCTTCTTACTTTTGCCGGGTAATAGACATGTCATTTCAAATAAATCTGCATGAGTCACGTGGTTAAAATTGGTTTGTAAAATTTCAATCTAATCAAAATATTTATTATGTAAACATTTAATTTATACATGTGCATAAAGAAGGGAAAGATATATAGCTTTGTATTTGTAGAAGAAAACCTTAAATATGTGATACTAGATTTATTTAGTGCCGGAACCGAAACAACATCTACAACAATACAGTGGGCTGTCTTGTATCTCGCAAATTATCCTGACGTTCAGGAAAAGATCAGGAAGGAAATACTACAGAACGTTTCATCTGGTGCGCCGACACTTGAAGACAGAAATAACCTACCTTATTGCCAAGCTGTAATTGCCGAAATACAACGACTTGGCAATATATTGCCAATGTCTATACCTCATACTGCCTCCGATGATGCAAACGTTTTCGGCTTCAGAATACCAAAGGGCGCCATTGTCATTCCTTGTCTAGATTCAGTGATGCACGATGAAGCTGTTTTTCCAGATTCAAACAGATTTAATCCTGAAAGATTTTTAAACGATAGAGGACAATTCTGTAACGCCGAAAAGATTTTGCCTTATTCTCTTGGTAAATGTATTAGCGCTAAAAGAGAATGAAATTTTTTCCTCAAATAGAGGGTTAAACTTTCAGAACAATTTTAATTAGCAATGATCGCCAGTGTTTCTTCCAAATGTCTCTTGTTTTCTCCTGATATCCGTGCTTCCTTCGCCAGTAACTGATATAGCTGAAACTGAAAACACATTAAAACCAAACACACATTTTAATGCAATATAACGTCCACCTGTGTTTGCAAGGAAGCCGAGATTCCTCGTTTTTTGCAGACAATTTGAATTTATTTCAACTTGCATAGGAAAATATTGTAAAAAAATATTAAAAATTACATTTTATTATAATAAGACACAAAAAAGTATTCGAAATTAGCAAACAATTTGCTATTTTGTGTTCAGATAATCCGCTTAGAATTTACATATTTTATAGGCTAATAATGTGACCACGAATCCACAGCAGTGGCGATCAATCATCCCGAAAAATACTTAAAATCCTAATAATTAAGATGTTGTACAACTTATATCATCAATTATCAAAATTCTAAAAAGTGTATGCTAAATCGGGCAATCTACACGTCACTTATAGAAAACTTTAGAAGTTTTAAATGTCTGGTTTAAGCGCCACTGATAAGTCTGGATTAGGCGAATCTCGCATTCGGCGAAAGGTAAAAACTTGAATACCCTTGATTTCTATGACGATTTTATTTCTACTAAAAGTTTTTCACTCGTTTTTGTCGAATATCTTACCATCCAAAAATTCTACATAATAAGAGAATAGAAGTTTTGTAGTAATTGAATCCAGTAGTATTTTTAGTTTAAAATTCTCAGTGGGTTCAAAGTACATGTACTGATTACTAATTTACTAGTTGCTTTATTGTACTAAACAAATATTCAACTCAGTTCGTTAATATCTAGCATACTGGATGCCCTATTTTTATTTATTTGATTATTTAGATGTGATATTTTGACAATCCAACACGTACCATTAACGTGACATTTTTTTAAATATAGGATGTTACATTGGTGCAAATGAATTATCGGATTTCTCCAAACGGGATAGTTAAATTCTATAATTTAACTATTTTTATTGGAGAAATTCGATAATCCAGAGTGCTAATGTAATATTTTATTTCTCTAATATAAAGCGTAGTAACATTTCGAAATGAAATTCAATTCCAATACACCAACTATATGGACATGTCTTGAATACGCGGTAAATCGAAATTGTTTTGTTCAAGACGTCATTATTTCGGTTTATGACGTTTTAATTTTAAACCAATCTAAAGATCACATATTCACGATAGTGACGAGCTGTCAAGTGGTTTTTGCACTAAAGATTTCAATTTTAGTATAAAAAGTGACGCTGGTACGATGTAATTAAAACATGGAAGGTCAAGGACGTAGCCAACGAAATATGTGTTTTACGAAACAGAAAATGCAACAACAAGCATCGTGAAATTACAAAAGGACGTACAAATAAACAAATTATTCCATCTATATTGGACGAAAGCTTCGTAGTCTAATCTTTTCAAAGGTCAGACTTGTGCTGGTTTCAAATATCTTTCAACTATTTTGAATCGGAGTTGTTTAAATTGAACAATATCATTTATGACATTAAATATCTAGATCAAAACATTTTTTTACCCTTTTTTATGATTAAAACTAACTAAAAAGATTTTTTGTAGGAAGAAGAGTTTGCTTAGGAGAGGCTTTAGCTAGAAATGAAGTCTTCCTGTTCTTTACGTCGATTGTATATAAATACAAAATACTCCCACCAATAGGGGAAAAGCCTCCACCGATCGTTGGACGTTTGGGGATAACACACGGACCAACACCATTTGTCGTTCGATTTTTAGAACACGATCAGTTGGAAATGTAAATCGAAAAACTATACAGCCTAAAGGAAATATACTCATTATTCTTAATTATGTCAGTAGGTTTATTTTAGCAATAAACAACACATTTAGCCTGTATCTGTTGTCAAACAATTTTATTTGATGAACGCTGAAAGGAAATATCAAAGTAAAAGTATATTATACGCATGCAGGGCCATTTACCATATTATGCTGATTTAATTATAAAATACTACCAGCAAAAACATAAGCCTCAATCCAACTACAGATAACCTATTAATTTTCTTCTTGGCTATATTCTTAAGCTTTTGCATGTTAGTGCTTTGCCGAACAAGACACATATAAAGTAAATTAAAACACATACAGTGTCTTTGTCCAAATTGGTATCCGCTTTAAAATTCTCTATGCACTGCAGAGAATAATTTATATTAAAACCAGTCTCCGCTAATAAACAAGCAGATATTTTTCTGTGAATGTCGGTTTTGAGTATGCATCATTAAAAAAATCAGTCTGGTATAAATTTTTGGTGTTGCAGGTACAAACCAAAAAAAGCAAGAACCTCTTTCCCACTCAACCAACATAAAAAGTTGTTAGGCTTGAACGCAAAATAATGTACTCCAGTGTCTGACATGTCTAACATGTCTAACTACAAATTGCTACTGCTTAGTGCTCTAGTATAAACATAAACCCGCTAAAGAATACAAATTAAATAGAACATATCTTCGCAAGATATTAATGAAAGAAATAAAACAATACTGAACACCGAGGAAACTGTCAAAAAAGACAATCCACAAATCAAAGTCCGAAAAGCCGGCAAACTCCAGAATCAGCAACAAAAAATATAGTAACTACAGCAATTAAACCAGGTTTGATGGCTTGCAAAAATTCCCGCTTCAATTACTGTAGTATGTGAGTTGGTTAGTGGATTTAAAAGGATGGGCATCATATGCCAATATAGTCAGTAATATGTGTATTCAAAAATCATCGAAGCACATTCTCTGTACATTGAATTCAAAAATTGGGACAAATTATCTGCAATGATATTTTTAAAGGAATATTTTTCGACAAGGCAGTGGTATCTATAGTAAAAATTATTAAAGGCGTGGACGAGTCCTTTTTTCTTGTAATCTTGGTTTAAAAGTTTATCGTGAAGGAAATGTGTGACGTTTGCAAAAATAGTGTAATCGCTGCAAGCTCTTGCGTATTTGATCAATGGAGAAATATAGATACCGTATGCAGAATATTGATGCATAAGTGAGGAAAATTTATAATTGTGAAATTAAAATCGTCACGTTTTTTTCGTAAATTCTTGTGCTAAGATGACCATTGATGTAATATTCGAGGTGTTAGTCTAAAAATTAGATGAAGCTGTTTCTGTAGTTGCTTTAATTTCCTGTTCTGAATGATATATTAACTTAAGCCAATTAGCAAATTGTGGGTTGTTAGTTAAAAGGACATCATCAATATATCTATATGTACAATTATAGGACCTAGCTTGTGCTATCTTCTTATCTGTAATAAGACATCGTAGAAATTCAGTTTCAGAAAAATACAGGAACAAATTTGCAATATGCGGGAAACAGTTTGTACCCATTAGAATTTAGATTGCCTGCTGAAAAAAATATCCTCCAAAAGTAACAGATATGTTATCAATAAGAAAATCTAGCATGCTATAAACCGGTTCTTCGCTGCTTTTTAATTCTTCAGTAGAAAAAACGTATTGTCGTAACCTAAAACTACATATTTTTCCAATATGTGGAAGCGAATGCTTTATGTATGATTTCCTTAAGGCTGGATTTTAATTTTTCGTGCGGCAAGGTGGTATAAAGGGTTGAAAAATCAAAGGTTCTATCAGATGAAATTTTAGATATCTATCTTGATTTTAAATTTTCCAAAAGTTCTTTTGAATTTTTAAGAAACCACATATAATTAATATTACTTCGCGAATACACAGTTTTAAGGTATATCTGTTGTCCTTCTGTAAATGCAGACACTATCTTAGTCACCCGCTTTGACAACTCTTTGGTAGAGCAGGCAGATTAGTTTGCAATGTATCTTTCCTTGTCAGAAATGTTATGTACTTTTTTAATCTAATACAGTAAAATGTCTTCCGACTCTTTGTCTTACTTTATATTCCAAGGCGTCATGAAGGACGTATGGTTAGCCATGATTAATCGAACGCTTCATTTAAATTTCTAACGAGTTAGGAAACTATTTGGTTGAGAAATCTGTCAAATTGTTACTGCAATCGCGTCCTATTCGATATGGTATGATATATTTGTGAAGATAACTAACAAACTTGTAAACTATTGCAAACCACGGAACAATTTGTTTCATTGACAAGATGCGTGCTACAGCTCGGTACCATTCTGTTGTTCCATACAAAAAACAGAAACGTGTGAAGGGATAAAACTCATTACAGAAAAACGTGACGAAGGAATACACAATAGACATACTAACAAGAATCATTTTGAAAACAAACACAGAAAAAAGAGATCGACAGACACAGATACATCGCACTGGGGTTTAACAGGCTTAGCAGGTGTTCTAAAGACTAAGCATTTCCGAGAACTGGGTTCAGATGTTCGAAAGGTCAATCTTCACTGAAAGATGTCCAAAGATTTGAGAAGTTTATTGAACTGCTAAGCATTTCATAGAACTGAATTTCAAGTCAGGTGTCCAAAAGGCTAAGCACTTCATAGTAGAACTGGGTTTTAACTTAGGTATCCGATAGGTTAATCAGTTCAAAGAACTTGGTTTCAACATTTATGAGAATAATATTATTTGTTAATGGTATACCGTTTCAATCAGTTTGAAATATATTTCTATAGTAAGAAATTTGGCTGTTTATAAAACTCTAAACAAACATATGCAAACTGTTTAATAAAAGTTAGAACAGTAAGCATCTGTTAACTGTGAAGTAACGCCAAATGTATATTTATTTTGGATGATTACACATTTTTGATTTTCATCGTAAGACAATAGTTCTTTCTTAAAACGGTTTGCTAAATGCGTGAATGTAACATTATCTAAGCGTTGTAAATGTTTTAAGCTATTCTGTTCCATATCCAAAGCTGATCGTTCTTTTCTGTACAATATGTAATTTCTACAGTATTGTCATTCTTGGCTGTTAAACACATGCTTGTTCGTTGACATCGTAAAGTGTTATCCTAAAAATAAGAGTAATATATACGTTGTTGATTTGTTTGCAGTAATACAACAGTAATATGTCTGTACCAAAGTCAAGACCATTGCTGTAGTTGCTATACAATTGGTTGTTGGTTCGAACGTTTGCATGTTTCTTGAACTTGTGGATTGTCTTTTTGACATTTTCGTTGGTGCTCGGTATTTTGTTATCACTTTCATATAAGTACAATAAAAGGAAGATGAACGGACTTAAAAAACGAAGCATACATGTTTGTAAAACCTGCTCCGTTAATTCAACGTCGTATAAAGGTTGGCCGTCAATGTAAATTTATATCGATAATCATTGCTGAATATATTTACCATGTTGAAAGCTCAGTTTTTGTACGTAATCACAACAAACTGCGGGTTTCAACTAGCATTATGAAAATACTTAACTATACTGAGTTATGTTTAAATTAATAAACAATACATGTATTCGTGTATCTGGCGTAGGTTGTTATGTTAGTAAATACCTTGGTATATTCCCATTTTAAGAAGTCCTGGAAGTGACATTCCTTGACATCAACATGTTTGTCATCTCTTGCTTGTAAACAATTGTGCCCTTGGCGGATCTCATCATCGGCTGACCAATCCCAAAACTTGTAAGATTAAATAAAACATTTGAAACTACTTAAAATATGTTGTATTACCACCAGTAACAATGCTTGTTCACTCATCGAGTCTCGCTTTTTAGCTACATATAACTTTATATCTGTTGCTGGGCATTAGTATAGAGAAAAATGTTAGATGAAACTTCTTTTAATAATATTATCAGTGTATATGTGCGAGTGTTTAGTTTATTTAAAACAAAGATTGGAGAAGTACACTATTCTGTCCAGTGCCCCAGTGGTTTGTATTAGGTTCAGGTTTTTGTATTTGTGATTTTTGTTTTTGTATAAAAGCCTCTTGACTTTACGTTCTTGTTGTTTGTTCCGTTCCCTTGCTATTTTATTGATATAGTTTCTTATAATTATCGTTATATAATTCGTGAATAAGTTAGCTGGTTCCACATTTCTATTTTTAATTAAGCAGACCTCAGTAATGTTTGGCAAATATAACTTTACTTACTTTAATGAAAACAATATATTTTTATTTAGCAATTGATTGAATACAGCAGGGTTTATTGATCGAAAAGTAAAACTCAACTGTAACTTCAGAATACCTTAAAGAGATGTTTTATAAACTGCAGTTACCGAAAAATTTGTTTGGATACAAAATGCAGTCTTTGTCCACACATTTGTGTAAGATATAGCGAAGCCGCAGCAAAAATTCTAAAACTCTAAATATGTAGGTGATACATTGCGCGTAATGAAATTTAGTATATAAATTACATGTTCGAAAGAACTGTTAATTGCGTTCAGATAACGTTACTACCATTTTCAGATCAAAAACATTTTACCTGGTGGTGTCCTTTCCACAGGCAATCAGTTAACAATACTTGTCCATCAATAACACTTAAACACAACTTTCGATCATACTGGACTATCTAAAATGACCAATACAGTTCAATATGTAAATAATAATTGATTATTTCATCTGCTTAACTGTAAGAGTAATATTTTTGAATGTAAACTTTTATAAAAGTAATTAATATGTTTCAACCAGATTTTAACAAACGTCGATATAAACCATCCTTGTAAATATCTGGTAAATGTTGTACGTTGAGGTCAAAAGGTGCGTGCTTTAAGAGAACATTTTATAGATTAGCTGGAATTCTCTTTACATATAGAATCTTCCAGTCCTTAATAACTATTTTGGAATCCTTAAATTAAGTGTACTTACCGACCCGGACGCTTTCAGATTATCTGGCACATAGAAGTGGACTATTTCTTTAATATGATCCAAATAGTATTTGAATGGCTTACAATTGTTTTTCTCTCTAATTTTCTTTCTCGCAGACACATCTCCGCTTTTGTACTTTGAAATAAAACAAAAAAAACGATATGTCCAAGTCAGAAGCCAATGTATCATGTTTTTTTAATTTCTGTTTACGATTCAGTCTATTTAAGTAGTATTCTAGCTAAGGGTCAGGCAGTGGGCGGCACATCAAAAATTTTGTTTTTAGCTTTTTTGGTTTAGATGCATTTATTTTGATATAAAAACAAATTCTAACAAAATTTTACATTTGAAAAAGTGTCAATTGCCTAGATAATTTTTGACTGGTTATATAGAGAAAATTTTGGCGGGAAAATTTCCCGGCATTTTTCACTGTACAAATCAATCAATCAATCAACTAAATTTCAAATTCTTATATCTAAAAAAAGGCAAAATAATTGAGAACTTTATAAATTAGAATGGTGTTATATTGGATAGTTTTATCAAATTCCATGATCAAAAGTTTGCGTTTTTCCCTTAATTCATGTGCCATCACATGTATGCATATTGCCGGATTCTTACGTGGAGTGATACTTAAATGCATACGAACTTGGAAGCATACAATAATAAGACGTGCAAAAAACTTACATTATAAAGACCAAACGTGTACTAAAAATAGACATTAAACACCAACAAGAACATTTAAAACTAACTCAGTAACATCGAAAGTGCAGAAAATAAACATTCACATTCAAACGTTACACACAAAGATAAATCGTTTTGGTCAAACGAATACTTACTGTAAAATTTCCATATCTCTTAAACACGTAATTCTTATAATCATCCATCCATACTTCTGCTACTCTGTACAGATTTGATAATCCTGTGGAGTCTTGGATATGTTTAGGCCATAGTCTCTCTCTATACACGTGACCCACGTGGGAACATGGCAGTGTTTCTATATCGCCGCCACATAAGATATACTAAAATGATCGTAATATATTATTTTCATTTTACTTTTCTAGAATTTTGTTAATTTATAAAAAGAGGAAAGAAACCAGATTAATAGCAACAACAAGAATATTACTGTAAAATTTTGGTTGGAAAAGACCTATAAGAATGAGCTAATTTCGTGTCGTATTGTGTTTTGGTGATATATGTTTAAATCTCTGATAAAACTAAATAAATATTGTTGACGTTTTAAATCATCGAACCCTTTGTGTAATAATTTATCTCTTATTGACTTTTATCAACATGATTTCTCTCTGTCGGACTAAACAAAATACGAACCTATAACAATAACGAAAATAAGAAGTCGTTTTTTTTTAAATATGTTAAAATTCATTTTACGGGCGATTTTTCAGAAAATAGATTATTGTAAGCGGGCTCTGTGCGAAATTAGAACAAGGTGAGACTAGTAGGTTCTTTCATACGCTTTTGGGAAAGACCGTTTGCTCTTTCACGAGTGATAGATATTTTATGTCTTTTCGCGAGTGGAGCGCAGCGGAACGAGCCAAAAGACATAAAAATTTCTATCACGAGTGAAAGATCACACGGACTTTCCCAAAAACGTATGAAAGTACCCATTTCTTCCGTAAACCAACAACTTTCACGTCGCTATAATCTATAGACTCTCCATTGTTTTAGAATACATTGTCTCTGACGTCCAATCAGAACGCCGGAAACAAGAACGTTGTTATGATTCCATAACAAAGTTCTTGTTTCTGGCGTTTTGATTGGAAGACGCAGCAAGTACAGATGTGTGCGCGTGAGCTCATCTGTGCTGGGTCATCTGTATCAGAAATCGTCCATTTACGGAAGAACTTATATGTGTCAATATTTTAGTGATAGTGAAGTATACAATGAAGACACATAGAAGGTCATGTTCAACTGAAGACACATAGAAGGTCATGTTCAACTGAAGACACATAGAAGGTCATGTTCAACTGAAGACACATAGAAGGTCATATTCAACTGAGAACATAACTAGGCTGTATGGTGGCCAGCCGAGCAGAGAGACGTTTTATTGATTCAAAAATTTATAGAATTTAATACATGTGCTCCCAACCACTATTTGACGTCACGATATAAGCAGCGGGAAATGTATCGATTGGTATTATGGTTTCAAAGAATTGATAGTTTTCCTAAGTTGAGTACTAAGACCATCATCCATTAAAATCTGGACGCTATATTACCGGTGTAAAATGCTGAAACTTGTTAATACATTTACACAATGAAACTAACCAACAGCAATAAAAATGTTCTTTTTTTTGTTATTATCGCTAATACAAGTCTTCTGAGACTTCCACCAAAATGAAGTCAGAAGATTATACCTTGAAAGCCAGTTCAAAATTTTCACCACCCCAGTCTTGCATAGCTAAATCGTATCCTCCAAGTTGCTGGAAAAATTCTTTACCAAAACCAATTAATCCTCCACGATCACATGCTCTCCTGCAGAGAGAAAGTATTTATTGAAATAAAAATTATTTGTTGTTGCCCTGCTATTATAATGTACCTATAAATATTATTTTCAAAATATATATGTTAACGATTCCTTCTCATGTTCAAAAGAAGGGTTGAGATTCTGTTGTTAATTTTGCTTTGTATCATTTATATCGTTTTAAATTAAAAAACATACAATAAATCTTTAAAAAAAAACCTGAGTATTAGAAAACATCGATGCAAAATGAAACTAAACAACATGAACTATTGCAAATTCATGCAAAAGGAAAATAAAAAGAACTTGGACTGAACTAGTCTCCATTTCGTACATCTAGCTATAAAATTTAATTTTCTGTAATGCTGAATGTGAGTTACTTTACGTTCTAAAATCCATAAAACTACAGACAGATACGAACTGTACATCTAAAAATAGTTTGTCGAAAGTGATCGGTCTTCTGATTTGTGATTCGGATCTGTTGGGGTTTTTTTAAAATTAAAATTCAGATTTTTGCATGAATACAGCCGCGGGGATTTAAGAAAAAACGCAGTGATTAAACACGTGCGTTACTGGCTATGTTTCATGGTTTCCCACACATGCGATCTTACCATTTGCTCTGGTGATAGGAAACTTGAAAGAAAATTTAAAAGAAAACGACAAAATACACACTTAAATCAAAGAGCCATAACTCGAATACTTTGACTCGTGTTATTAACTCGATATGGCTTTAAAATTAACCACTGTATATTGTAGATGTTTTACTTCTCAAAAAATTACAAATCGAGTCCAACCTACAACTCTCAATGAAAACGCACTATTCAGTAATATTTACGCGGAATGATACCTTACTGGTGCGAGTTCTGGAAGTGATTCTATGTAGTCCGCTTTGTATGGTGACCACTGCATACTCAAGAAAAAATCAAAAGATGGCGTAAATGTAAAATCGTGTCTGTACTGATACTCAAATGTTTCGTATGAAATAATATCAGGGTAGGGAGTGACTAGAAGTTTAGGGTTTTCTTTTAGCCTCTTCAGTAAAGGTTGTAGCCATCCTGTAATAAACAAAACAAAAACAGCGTATTTCGAACTTTAGTACTGAGTTTGAAAATTAAGATTAATTTTGTCAAGTTGACAATGCTATTCAGACACAAGTTATCCTGTCTAGTCAATAACAAAACTTGTACGTAATGAGGCTTTATATATAATTGTATGTATTCAAAGCTTTTTATAGTCAATCACAACATTACGAGATAATAATTCAATTCACTTCTTTAACAAATTTATACATAACTAAAGATATTGATGAGGTTTGCCAAGATAACATGACTTTTTATATTCCTTCATAGACAGTTCAACGTACAGATAACCTAATTAAGTATAAGTTAAGAATGGCAAGTTTGAAGTTAAAATATGACGGTCGCCATCAGGATTTTGTTAATCATTATGGAAGGTTCCATCTTATCTTAGTATAATTAGATGGGATAATAACACACTTAATAATAAAATAGAATTTCTGTAAAATAGCTATAATCCATATGTATTGTTTTGTTGTATTTTTGTTTTTGTTTTGTTGATTTTATACGGTTCAGCATATTTCTGTGTGTTTGAGGTATTTTAGGGTATTACAATACAGGAGAGGTTAAGAATCCATTTTAATTATCGACACTCCGCTCCATACTGTTGTTTATGCCATCGAATTTTTCATTTCTGTTATTTATTTATTTTTTTTTTATTTTTGTTGATTTCTTGTTGTGTGTGTTTGGTTATTATAAGTCTTCTTTGTTATCTCTTAAAATAAAGCTGAGTCATGAAGACTTACCAATTGCAACTTCACAATGAGAATCAAGAATGACGATGAAGTTTGATTTCACTTGATTAATAGCTGTCTGTAGCGCTACCACTCGACCACTTTGTGGTATTCGTATCAACCTCACTTTATACAAAAAGGAGATGTATATTTCTAGTCTTGTCTGCAGATTTTCTAAAGAGAAAACAAATAAACGAAGAAACTAACGTTATAAACCTTACTGCACCAGATGCGAGGTTTATCTAATCGAGACTCTTCGATGATGATTAAAGAAAAAATAATTGAAGGCCAAGTAATTAAACTATTGAAAAACTTTTTTTACCCCAACTGCCAAATGTTACGCCAAATCTTTAATTCAGAAAGTTCAGAATTAAAAAAACATTTTCTTGTGTAATGACTTATACTTAGAAGTATTGTTTTATTTTTTTCTTCTCATCAAAGTATTAAGGTAAATAAAGATTTATATACTTTAAAAAAAAAACCAACACTATATAAAAATATTCATTTCGTCATTGTCATTAGAATAATTAGTATTAGTTGATTAGTTGAGGATATTTAAAAAAAAACTTAACTTTGACCTTTGCTGAAAGAAAGGACTGGAGAGAACCTTACAAGAAAGTGGGGTCTAGAGTACGCAGATTAAATCCTTTGTTGAAAGAGTGATCCATAGGCCCAAAGTTAACCTCTACATTGGAAGGGAAGTATATAGCGTCCAGAGAGTATTAAAAGTAGGCTCTGGAGGACGCAGATAAAGCCCTATTCTAAAGAGGATTCCAGAATGCCCAACGTTAACCCTACATTGAAAGAAAGGTAGAGCTTAGAATATTGAATTGAGAAAGGTCAACATCTAACATCGAAAGTGGGGTCTACAGATCAAACCGTTTATTGAAAGAGGAATCCAATGATAATCCCTTAAAAGAAAGATATATTGCCGAGAGAAAACCTTACATTAAAGAGGGGTTCAAACGTGTGTGGAGAGAACTTGCATGAAAATAGCTGTGCAAAGTAGTAGAACATTCCTTTGCAAAATGGGTCCAGAGTACCCAGAGAGAATCTAATTGAAAAAGGGGCACAAAGTGTGTATAGAGTAGATTAAAAGAGAATTCCTGAGTTTCTAGAGAGAACAGTACAACAAAAGACCGGTTAATATATAGAGTAGATTAAAAGAGAATTCCTGAGTTTCTAGAGAGAACAGTACAACAAAAGACCGGTTCAGAGTGTCTAGAGAGAACCTTATATTTCAAGAGTGGTCCATAGCGAACAGAAAGAACTTAACATTAAAGCAGGGGTCCAAAGAAAAAAATTCTTAGCTGCGATAATGGGAGATAACTACAGTAGGTCTTAATAAGTATTGTAAACATGCCATCAGTATAAATATCGTAAACTTACCAAAAGTATAAATATCGTAAACTTACCACCGGTATAATTATTGTAATCTTACCACCTGTATAAATATCGTAAATTTATCATCAATATAAATCTCGTTAACTTACCAATATCGTAAACTTACAAACGGTATAAATATCGTAAACTGACCACCAGTATAAATATCGTAAACTTACCATCAGTAGACCCATCGTCCACTAGGATAATCTCATCAACGAGAGTCAATGGGGAACGGTCCAGTATGCTATGCACCATTCTAATCAATGTGGACCACGCTTCGTTTCTGAATGCAATGATGATAGTGCATGGGTCCAGGTCTTTGTAAATTATATTTGCACACCTGAAGAACACAATACTGTTTGAATTCTGCAAAATATGATTCATCTTTCAGTTTTTTAAACTTTTGTTTAAATGTCGCTTAGTGAAGAAATCTATATATTTCCTTTTGTTTTTAAAACTGTTCCAAAATGTATTTCTCACGGAGGAGAAAAAATAACAAAACAGAAACGTAGAATGTTAATAGTAAATATGGCTATAGTCATAATGACTGACAGTGGAAAGATATAAAGTATATGGTATGGACGGAAAATTTAGCCTTTTGTAGCAACTACAATGATTGATTGATTGATTGATGAATGGATGGATGGATGGATGGATGGATATGGATGGATGGATGGATTGATTGATTGATTGAAGTGAGTATAAGTAACGTTTAGACTAGGAACATTCATGAAACTTATCTATTGATCATTATTCTTGAAACGTTGATGGTTAACAATGTTGACCCCCAACCTAACGTCATTTTAGCGCCATACTCATGACAACAAGGAAATTTAAGCAATTATCAAAATTAATTGTAATAAGTTAGAGATACATATGCAAAAGGAATACCGTATATTAATTATACAGAACACCTACCCTGGATGAATAACACGAGGATCTAAGGTTCTACGGACTGATATAAGATCCGATACATAGAGATTAAAATTATGTTTTTCAAGCCCATCTCTGTAGATTTTTTGGTCTGCCGCTGACAATGATGAGACGTTGATTTGGATTCCAGCTCCCGACTCGCCTTTGAAAGATTAAAAACACATTCAATATTAGAACATATATGGAATTTTGTACTGTCATGGCGGATGTCATTTAACATATTATGGATTAGTATTCTTCTTTGTTTAAGTGGCTTAGAAAGTTATCCACCTACTATTGCTAACCGGAGTATCAACCCAGCGGTAGTGAGTTCGAGTCTGACTTTGGACAAAGTGAACTTACAACCTTAATCAGCAAAAGTATCAGTTAAACTACATGGAGCATCCATGAATGGAAAATAACGCAAAAAACCAGCAAAAACAACACGCGGTGGATAGCAATTGCTTGCACGTTACATTGTAACCTTAACCTAATCAACCTGAATTTTGTATGATATATGACTTCATGAAAGGTTAGTTATTTGGAATATTTCTTATTTTGACAAAAGTATAAAAATATATTTTAAAACTCCCCAATACCAACTAAAGGGTCAAAAGCGACAATGTGTCTAAGTTGCTTCGAGACAGACACGCGAAAGTTGCACGCGACACAAGTTATGGGGCGGGCGCGGATTTGCTTCAAATCCGCACTGTGACCTTGAGATCAATGTTACGACCTGAATGTTGCACGAGACACGTCTTTTTGATATGATAATCACTTGTGCTAAATCATTGGAACATCCGTTAATAAAGAACAGTTATGTGTCGGACACACATGTGGGACAGACGAACGCACGTATAAATAACTTGCTCCGAATTTCAAAAATTACTGAAAAATTGCGTATAACTCTATTAAAAATAACCAATTAACTTCAGATCTTCTGTGGTCGTTAAAAATAGTATCCTTACCTTCATATGATTAAGCAATAAATAATTTTGTATTTGGCTTATGTTCAATGCATGAAATTATATGTCATTTCTCAAATGAGTGCATTATTATTTTAAATTCACGTTCTTCAATACAAGGTTACCAGCGACCGAGTTGCTACGTTGTTATTCCATTCGTGACCGGTGTGTCCTCGCCAAGTTCAAATTTGAGCCAAACTTAACGTAATATCGTCTCCATTTTAATCGACATGTATGATTTCCAGGTTTCCTGTCGAAGGGCGGGAATATCACAGAGGTACGAGCGTCTTCCCAAGCACAAACTAGCAGAAACCTTTATGTAAGTATCGAAAACCTTAGATCTTAAGTAATTCTTACCTGGGCCATGCACGGCGTTTTGTTCTCGGATTTCTTGTGCTACTTGCTTTGTTATCAGATGGTAATTCAGTTGTAAACTTTCAAGTAAAAGTACAGCAATAAAGCAGCAGACGATAAGTTTCATAAAACACAGAACTCTGCATCTAAAAGAACTAGATAATTTCATTTCTAAAAATTTTAAAGTTTGTTTTGCTTAAAGCACAATTATAATTATAAAAGCCATGTGATACAAACACCTGCTATTTACAAGACTACAAAGGCTCGCCAGATGCTCTCTTTTATTGATCAATACGTATATTAACATTATAGTTATTTTATTAAGTCTTGACTTGTTTTGTAAAACAAAGAAACTTAAAGTTGCAATTTTATTTCAACATGCACTTCTAATAAGTGTCCTAAAACCTTTTTCAGATGCGCATTTCTGAGGGTTCACAATTTTAATTGTCGGTAGTTAAGGCTAAAGGATATGTTTGTGGTCAGTTAAAACCAATATAAGGTGCCTATATTATTGTTATAATTTGTAAGGAATTTGATAACAACATACAACAACAAAAAAATGAGAGGACAACAGTAGCCAACTCACCCCCTTTTATGAAGCACTACTTATAAATGGCGTCCATTAGCACCTGTGAAAAAAAAGCGCCCCGCCTCCTTTTATTATCAAAGTGATCACCCTCACACATTCGAGAAATCCTGGTTCCGTCATGGTCAAATTTAAAGTATTTATTTTCAGACGTAAGCAACTAAAGATTCAGCTATGGAATGCGTCTATAAGCTCCTGTGATACAACAAGTATCCATAGCACCCCCTTTTAAATAATCAAAGTAAGCCCCCTCCCCGAGAAATCCTGGATCCGCCACTGTTCAATGTATTTAATGTACTTATTTTTAGATGTATTCATTTAGATGTGAGAAACTGAAGATTCGGCCGGAAAGACTTTTTCATAAAGTAATCTCAAAAAATACTAATGCTTTCTTGCTTTCTATTATGTATTTAATAAAAAAAATTAAAAAGAAAATTGGTGGTTCGTTGAAAAATAAAATTAATAGAGTTCGAAAACTTTTGTAAAATGAGAGTATATAGGTATTTATCAATTTTACCACATAGGTAAATATCAATTTGACCACAGGTTGTCACTTTTTGGCCCAGATTTTAATCTTCGCATTTTGGTATAAATGGCAACCCAATCAGTGTATATTTCTGCACCAATGTTTTTTTGGGGGGGTATTTTATTTGCTAAATTTCATTGTGGCACATATTTAAGAAATTGCGGAAGTTTTGTGGGTGTAATAAGTAACTTATAAAGAAAAAAATCAGAGTTTCATTAATGGATCACACAACTAGCATCCATAAGACATAATCACCGACTTTTGGGGTAGGTAAAACACTGAACGCCGCCGTAATAAGCTTTTCTACTTCCTACTTAATAATACATGAGGTACCAATACAAACAAAACAATTACAACCGGAAGATGAATACGACTGCATCTGAGTTTACCACAGGTGTATAATTATCAAAATATTATAAACAAATTCTTCTCATTATATGTTCATCTTTTTTTCTTAATGTGCACAGTAAAATTCCTAATATGACCGTTTGACCTTTAAAAGCAATAATATTCAATCATTATTTCATTCGGACGTAAAATCGATTACGTTTACACAGAAGTAAGTATGGAAATAGAAACTGGCCAATAAAGACGCATAATGGCTTAGTTTGGTGGTCTGCTGAGAAATAGTTCGTCTACGTAACAGACGCCACGTTTAAATACATCAGATTTTATTGTTTAAGAACGGAAAGAAAATCAGAGCTCTGTCGTTTTGTGTTGATGTTTCAATGCCACTAAGATGCTAAAAATGTGTTGATTGAATGAAACATTACTATGACCAAAACAATGAAAATGATTGATTGATTGATTGATTGATTGATTGATTGATTGATTGATTGATTGATTGATTGATTGATTGATTGATTGATTGATTGATTGATAACAGCGTTTCAGATATATTAAGGATGAAAGGAAATTTATGGACAAGTGGAAAGAAAACTTTGACTGCTGCTAAAACAATCATGATAACTGATAGGGAAGGAGAAAGCTTGCTTGTTTTAACCAACATCTACAAAAGAGGTAGTTTATTTGCTGGAAACACGTCACCCACTTTTGATCCCATTAAGGGACCCGGTGGTCCGCTACTTGGGTCGAACTCGAGTAACATGGGGTGGGTGGGGGGTTGAATAGAGGTACGTCCAATAACAGGTTAACATTTTTTATGTTTCCCAAAATAGATAACAGTAAATTTAAAATAATGATAACAGATAACAGCAATTTACATGAGAAAAGAGAAAACAGTGAGTTCAAAAATCGAAAAAAAACAGATAACAGCAGAATCTTGTATACTCTTCCTTCATAGGAAGGCTCAATTACATGAAAGAAAGTGGCGAAAAAAATTAATTAACAAATAACAGAGAAAAAATATGTAAAACAGTTAAGTGTTTTGACTATTAACAGCAAACAGGGGTTTTATTTTCATTATAACAGTTAACAACAATGTCAATTTTTAAGAAAACAGATAACAGGTAAAAGTTAAAACAGTTAACAGTTGCTTAATTTAAAAAAATACAGTTAACAGCCGTGTAAAAATGCCCAAAACACTGAAAAGATCTTGCCCCCCCCCCCTCATATGCGTTTATTTGTGGTTATTCGTTATTTACTTAAACATCAACATATTACTACAGCGAATGTAAAGATTGACGGATTAAATATGAATTAAGGCTATAATGAAGTACCGAACACCAATGACACAGTCTAAAAAAACACATTTCACAAATCAGAGTCCAAGACACTTGTAAAAACAAATAACTAACAAAAGAAACTATATCAATGGTCCTGACATAGTACGAACCTCCCGATTTTTTAATTTATCTAGAATATAAATGAAGGTAATAAAACAAAATACTTAAGCAAGGACATTATTAAAGAAGACAATTCACAATATAAGTTCAAGAAACCGGCAAACTCGATAACCAACAACCAAAAAATATAGCAACTAGAGCAACGGTCCTTTCCTTGGTACAGGTATTTCAAAAGAAATGGTGGGTTAAACAAGATTTTATGGCACGCCAAACCTACCGCTTCCTCTATTGTAGTATGTGATTTGATGTGTTCATGAAACGGGTTGGGTATCATACATCACTAGTCAGTAATCTGTGTATCCAATGACCATCGCATCACAGTCTCAATGCGCTGAATTTAAAGTTGGGAAAACTTTCTGCAATAGATAGAATATATATTTAAAAAGAAATGGTTTCTATAGTAAAACCTATTGGAGAAGGTTTTTTTCTTGTAACCTCGGATTATTAGTATATCGCTAAGACATTGGTGACGATTGTAAGAAGATACTTGCAAACTCTTCATGTAAAAAGATACTCACTGCAAATTCTTCCATACCTAATAACTTGAGGTTTATAGACACCGTATGCAGGAGAAGCTAAAATACTCCTTTACATGTGAGGGCAATTTATACCTTTGAAATTAAAACGGATTTGTCGTATATTCTTGTGCTGAGCTACGGAAGCCCATTAGTGCCTGGGTGGTGTTTTATTTTTTCTAACTCGTTATTACTACTTAGCTAACTCATTATAACAACTTAACTAACTCGTTATAACGACTTAGCTAACTCGTATTAACGACATAGCTAACTCGTTCTAACAACTTAGCTAACTCGTTATAACGACTTAGCTAACTCGTTATAACGACTAAGTAACTCGTTATAACAACTTAGCTAACTCGTTATAACAACTTAGCTAAGTCGTTATAACGAGTTATTTAAGTTGTTATAACGAGTTAGCTAAGTCGTTATAACGAGTTACTAAGTCGTTATAACGAGTTGGCTAAGTCGTTATAACGAGTTAGTTAAGTTGTTATTACGAGTAAGCTAAGTCGTAATAACGAGTTAGAAAAAATAAAACAGCACCCTGGCACTAATGGGCTTCGTACTGAGCTGACTACGCGCGGTGTAACTCGAGACAAAAATTGTAGATGAAGGTGCCAAAACACTTTTGTTGGTGAACACGTAAGTTACAAATTAATTATCAATATTTTAAATGTCTCATGGTAATTTAATTAAGACATCATTTAAATTAAGGGGTAGTGGAAATTTATATTGTAGCATTAAATAAATTCCGATTACGTGATCGATCCAGAGGGGGCGGAGGAGACGTTCGCCCCCCCCCCCCCCCATATACTTATTTTAACACGGGCGGCGCTTCATGCCAAGTGGTCATAAAGGGCCAACCCGTGGTAAAGCTAAAAAATTGCTAAGGCTGGTGTTAAACAGCATTCAAACAAACAAAACATAAGAAAGACTAATCGGGTATACGTGCTTAATTTGTTTTATTTACGGTTACTGTAAAGTATTTACCTTAGTGTTCACTTATCCATTATAAAAACATGTCAATTTTCCTTGACAGTGTTATAGGTATGTTATTTATGAAAATATTCAATAAAATTTAAAGTATTAACTTTGTTGTACGTAAAAGATTTTTGATAACGTTATTATTAGCGTGGCTTTTAACTTAAACTTGTTACAAAGAAAATTCATTAATTTAAAAAGCCTCCAAAACTACTTGTCATAAACGAAAGTAAAAGCTTATAATTGAAAAATTTACTAGTTAAAATTAGTTATTACTGCACAGTCGTTTCCATAGACAAACGTGAGTATCTTAAAATATTTTAAATGGTAAAAAATCTGTAGTTTATCTTTATTTGGTCGACACAGTTTAATCAATAGTTTAATAATAGTATACTACACTAGCCGTCGTTATTCAAATCCGATATAAAACCCAGTATCTGTAAAATCAGATCAGTGGGTTGTCCGGGATAAGAGGCTCCACTCCCTCAACCAAGTTCCAAACTCACGGTACAAAATAGCTGAAAGACTAGTAAATGCGGCGTTAAACCAACTTTTGTGGAAGACTAAACAGACTATACACATCGGAAATTTGTCGTATTTTAGTTTTATATTGTTTAACAATAGACTTTGTTTGCGATATTTCTGCACCCCCCTAAAAAAATACCAGGATAATTCGCTGGGTACGTTATAACGACCTTCTTTGCTATGGACTAATTAATGAGAAAATTGCTTATATCCTAATCAGGCATACACTACTCTATATCAATTATAGATTCTGATACATGTACATTGAAATCAACTGATTGACATGTCAAGGGGACACATATCAATTCAGTATTTATAATTTATATAACTGCATAAATTCGGATAAATTTCGTATAAATGTTCTGGGGGGGGGGGGGGGCAGATAACATTAAATTATGCTTTCTAAGACAATTTATAATTACTCTACAAGCAAACGGTAAACAATTCCACTAACTTTATATAAATGGGATAAAAGGACTGAATTAGTTCACAAATCTTTATTCACTTTACTTGATATAGTTTTATTTATCATGTATTTATGTACCACAAGAAAAATACTTCACATTGTTGCCACCGTAAGAACACTTAAACTACATATACAATTTTCTTAGTACACTTTTCAGGAAATAATTTTCTACTTTCCTTTTCCTGAAGGATTTGGAGTTTTAGTATTATTTCCTTCTGATATCTAATCAGGTGCAGAAACCTGTCTATAGAATTTTGATAGGGGGCTTACACGATATAAGTCTGCATGGCCATCAAACAGCGATGAATGCAGTAAGTCCCTCCTCTTTCGACACATAACTTGTAATTTACAGAATTTAACGTACATATGACCATTTATTAAGGGAATTTTAAAAAAAGGGTAATTACTATTTTAATTTGTAACGACTGAAAACAAACTAACAAAGGGAGCAAAACTATCAATTGTTAATGTAACGCAAGGGAAGAAGGATCGATGAATAAAGATCAATATCTCACTGTCATAAACAAGACCGTTGGATGGGAAATTATTCATGTTGTGTAAGAATCGAGAAATTGCCTAGCATCACGTTGTTGGAATTAGCTTCTTGGAAAAAATCTCGACGGATCCTTAAGGATATACTTATAGAAGGTAATGTATTACATTTGCCACTGTGTTTTATGTAATATTTACATGTAATAAACATGATATTGATTTTCTTTCAAATTAACGATGAATAACATGCATGCAATCAGTTTCCTGGTTTGAATCTAAATAGCTACATGTAGTATAAATAAACGTGAAAAATGATTTATTTATAAAATGGGTTTTTATTCAAACGTTTAGAATGCTTTTAATCGATCGATTTTATAAAGGCAGTTCAATGTGAAGTCAAACACCTTTTAATTTAAAAACTAAATTTTACACAGTCATTGTACATTTTACAAAAGGCCCATTCTCACACTGGTGTTTACAATAGAACGTAAGTCATCATTACTTGAATTTTTTTATGTTTGTTTAAATATGGTTTTACACTACTTTAGCGATGTTTCAGCTATATCATGGCGTCCAGTTTGGAGGAAGCCGTAGTACCCGACAATAACCCCTTACCTTCGGCTGACTTGAAAGAAAGTTATAGTTGTGAAAATTCTTCAAAGAAATAATAATTATCATCATACCATTCTTAATATTTTACAAATTAAATGTTTTCTACTCAGATTTCTTGGCTAATTGATATTTTTGAATAGATTGAATTTAAACTGATGAAATTGATTTCTCGCGGATTTATCGAATTGACATGCATCGATTTCAACCACACCTTTTAGCCTTAACCTCTTTATGACATCTGCAGGTATTAAATGGACATTAAAATTAATTAGCATGGAGCTTGTCACATTGAAATGTCAGGTTACACCTCCGGACAGGTGAAACATCTATATTATGTGAATTATAGATGAATCTTGTATTAATAATGCACAGCGAAAAACCAACTAACATCGATTTCGGCAAACAACATGAATTGATTACTGTACATTTTAACGTCTGTAATTGACAGTGGAATGACGTGAATTCTTGTCTGTGCAAGGTATGAACTTCCTATACGTACTGTTAAAATAGGCAAATATAAAAAAGAATAGACAGAATTTAGTGTTTTAAATAAGTGATTGTTATCTATAAATAAGTATAGTTGGGATATTCCACAAGCAAAGAATGTAACAGGTCAGAACACGACAATGGCATCTAACTCTACAAAAAACTTGTTAAGTTGGGTCTTTTTAAGTTGTTCTAAGCACTGCATATATGAGAATAGCTTTAATAGTCCTTGTTCTTCTATATTGTATGGAATCGTCCAAAACAACATATTGATACAGGACAATATGTCCAATGTGGCTTGGAGTGGATTGTCCCTAAACCCACGTATTTGTTTCAGTTCAAATATGCAAAAATATAAGCGGTGTTTAAAATAAAAAAATATATACATATTTCTTTAATTCAAAGTTCATGTTGCGACCATATAAAGACATTACAATGATTTGCAATTTATTAAGCACGATTTTAATATAATGCATATATTACCTAAAATAAACTCGGTTGTTCTTTCTTTGCAGATTCATATGAGAAAACGTATTCATTTGTAAAGAAACATGAACCGTTTTGTTAATTGTGAACAATTACGTATTTTTCTCTAAAGACTTAGTGATTGTAACTGATAAAAGGTTACCAACAGAACAAAGGTTCAATTCAGGAACACAAATACCGTTGTCATCAAATTATGTTCAATTTTTACAATAAACAAGAAAAATGGAATCGCTTACAAAACAAGCTTCCTCCGCTCAGAGAACGGCATGGCCTCCTGTGACTTGAGCACAATTCCGTCATTACTGCCTTTACAGCAATTATATTTAAGTATTAATTCACCGAATCCACCTCTCGACAGTGTACAATGACTAGCAATGCAACAGGTTTGTCATGGATCGTTTTGGCACCAGTTGCCATTGTGACGGACATCGCAGCTATCGGTTTCGTCTGTCACTACAAACCATTTTATCATGGATCGGACGTAATGGTGGTTTCTCTTCTGGTTGCTATGACAATGAATGCTCTGTTAGTTGTTCCAATTCCAGCATTTACAGTATTGGAATATTTTCAATGGAATTCAATGTTGTGCAAGTTTTATGTCTGGGCTTTCGTCACTTTCCGAATTGCACAGATGTTAACTTTAAGTGCAGTTTGCTTGCATTGGTCAGCGATATTTAAAGCTTCAAGCAATAATCAAAATAAGGGACTGACTTACAAAATCAAAATAATATCCGTCATTATATGGATACTGGCCATTATCGTTGGATTGGTGCCCGTAATTGGTGCTGTTCCGGACGAGTTTTTCGACAAGGGCTCATGCATGTTCCTGACAAGTGATATGGGAACTGGATATACCATTTTTATATTTATCTTCGTAGTAACTTGTATGTTTACAGCAATTATAAGCATTTGTGATACAACATGTCTGACAAAATGTATGAAGAAAACAGCCCACGTCAAATATGGCGCAGGTCGTTTTTATCTCCCAAAGAAAAGATCGGATATTCCAGGAACCGGAAGCTACAGTGCTGAAGAAAGATTCCACCAATTAAACTTCACATGGGATTTGTGCAGATTCTTCTGCATTGTAATATCATTTTGTTTCATTGGAAATCATCTACCATTTGCAGTGAGTATAATTATACTTAAGGTTTACTCAAATATCTCGCTAATGTGATTGATCTTATCAAGTCCCAGAAAAGAAGCAAAAGCGTTAAGCGAGGTTAAATTAATTGTGTCAATTGATTATAAACCTATACGAGATAGTAATTTATTTTCTTAAAATTCTTAAATAAAAGGGTAAAACTAGAATTATCATAAATATGTTACTGCGATGTTTGTTTATGTTATCCTGACAACAATTTCTTCAAACACTCGTACTCTCACTCGTCGTAACAATTCAAATTTTCATTAATTCGTTTTGCAAAGTCCATGGCCAATCTTTTTCTTTCCATAGACCAACGAATAAGCAAGACAGCACTAAACATTTTGCCTATGCTTAAATATTTACACTGCGATCATTACATTCGCTGTACAATACAGTTAGTCAGTATCAGAATGAAGTCTTTTTTACCCTTATCCACACTTTCAAAGATACTTAGCATTATGTTCTTATTTTCACGACATCTTGTCGAATACGATAATTGTAACGGCATATTATCAATAGCCAGAATCGGATAGAAATACTCTTGTTTGATGCGTGTAGGTATACAACGTATTTTATTGTACCAGGATCAAAACAATAAATACATGTTTTATCCTACGACTGTAGGATGCACTTTAGGTTTTTACAGGAGTTCGTCATTCATACACTTTACTTGATGTTTTTACGGGAACCATTACCAGTACAAATTTCTCACATATTGTCGACACCATTCTCTAATTGGATATAGTGACATAAGAACAGTACCGTTGATTATTTTCACGATACAGTTAAAAATTGACAGAAATGAAAAAAGAGAATGAATTAAAAATGCATTTAAGTATATAAAATTAAACAATTAATGTGTCAAATTGCATTTCGATTAAAAAAACCTTGAATTGCAACAAATAAAATTTCATGAAAAATTTTGATTTAAAAAATCAGGTAATTGCATAAATATTGATTTTTTTTATTATACGTGACAAATAAAAGTTGGTCAGATTTTATAAAAAATATATCGTATGTAATGAATAATGCTCAATGAAGCGTGATTGTCAAGATGTCGTGTTATTAATCTTTTTTTTAACAAAGATTGATTGTTTACGTATGGGTAACCGTTTGTTAACTTTCAAACATCCAATTGACAAAGCTTTCAAACATGCAATATTGATAGTTAAGTACAAGGTGTTGTCAAATTGATATATAGGTTATATATGATGTATAGCTGTTATTTATCGACCATCATCAATGTCCTACAGGAACTTTTTTTAAGCCCCGGGTATTATTTTCGAACTAAGTAAAATTTCTAATAAATTATGTCAGAGTAAAACTTTGGTAGATTGCTAACTCGTTTTCACAAACGGCATGTTTGTTATACGAAAATTTGTTTAAATGCATTGGGTGCTATAATTGATAATAGTAAATGCCCAATAAATCACGACCAGACAATATGTGAACGTATATTATACAATTATAGCCTTTAAATTAGGTCGATATGAAAAAATATTGACATGAGAACATATCGACCGACAACGAAGTTGGAGGTCGATATGTTATCTCATGTCGATATTTTTCATATCGACCGTAGTTAAAGGCTACAATTGTTATATTATTAATTGATATTTTTATGCACATCTGTATATACTAGTATTTTAAAGGAATTTAGTTCAATGTTCTTTTGATTAGTTTACTGTTTTGATGGGTTTTGTCACATGTACGAAAATATCACATTTCATTTCAATATCATCTGAAATTATGAAAACTTTCAATTTAAAAGATTTATAAATACAAAAATACATGCAACATATTGAAATATTTGCAATTTTTCACAATGTACATACTTTCCTAACTTTCAAACCGGAAACAGACAGAAGTCATTCTGATTGGCTGTTTAAAGGGGAATTCCAATTATTTAAAAATAGCCGTGCAATATCATGTTTTCTAAATATAACCGTGCAACATCACTTTTCTATCAGCCGTTTTCAAAGAACCTTACCAAATACAGCATGTCATGTGACAGGCTTTACACTAATCAAATTTATCAGAAAAATATCAATTAATAATATATTTTAATAATTGATGTATATTGTAAAGCCATTAGGGTGTGTCTTACGTCATTCTTTCTGTGGTTTTTTAAATGCAATTATTGTTGCAACACATCGAATATCTGTAACAGATTTGTGTATCACGAGAACTATTTCTGAAGTCGCAGATATAATATTCGACCTACGTTAAAATTCCTAATGAATAATATGACTGTATTTGTTAATTATATGGGTCATTATAATAGCCCAAGATAAAGATTATAATCATTATTTGAACAAAAATGTATCCCATAATTTGAATCAATCAGAACATGTATGCTTCAGTTTTCTGGGATAATATACAAAAACAACAGTTGCCAAATGTAAGCATAATTGGATTCAACTTCTGCTATTATAAATATTTCATCTGGAATTCGTAGCATTAGTTTAGCAATATTAACATCTTTCATATATGCATAAAGTCTATTTTGACAACGTTTCGATTTCCACTCCTGTCTTAAGCAAAGGCAAATACACAAAATATTGTTTGTACCTTTTTTTAGGAGAGAAATCCGTAGAACTCAGTAAACGGCCCCGACCATCGTAAGGAACTTTAAAAATCACTGTCAATTAACATTAGGGAAATATTAATCCTGATCAAGAAGGGTTACAGCACACGTTGCCCAAAGTCGGGATCGAACTCGCAACCCCAGCATAAAATATATTGTTCCGCTTAACTAAAATAGAAGCTACATATTCGTTACTTTCCCTAAAAATGTTGTCTGTAAATAAAACAAACTTCAAGATTAATTTGTGCGGGATGAAGTACAGTAATTTGACTCGTCCATTGCTTCTGTGGATTATCATTATAGAATACAATGGACCAAAGGCCGTTCTATGTTATTTTCCATATGGGGTACCCCTTTTCGATTATTATTTCGTTGAAAGACAAAGTTAATTTAATGTTAAATTAAGACAGATTATTTATGTTAAAGAATAGGGGGCTTATTTGGTGTTATTAAAAATATAGGTTCGCATTGCTTTTCTGGCTGAAAAATGAAGGTCAAAAAGGGGGAGTCTAATTTTTTTCAAATTTCCTCGAGGTGCCCCTACGTATTCGGAATTTGATTTCTTCCTCCTAAATGTGTATAAAACTCCTTTTTTGTCTATTTTCATACCAAAGATTGCATTTCTTTCCAAAATATATTTACTTTAACAATCATTATTGACCAATCGCGTTTAACCTGACAGTTTTTTCACGCTTTACTTCGTGCTCATAAAATGGCAGCGCCCATACCGTTATGCAATAGTACACTGATACCTATAGAGATATTAAATGGATGCAGAATTAAGCAAATTGCATACCTTTAGTACTGTTGATTCAATTACAAAACTTGTATGTAGTTGGGCATATACATCGATGTTCCTTTATGCTTTAAGTGCCGTTTTTTAAAGGCCACCCCTAGAAAAAAAGGCGCGTTTTTGCAAGTAGTTTTTTTCTCCTCAGTTTGTGCTGCGCTTCGAAATTGATGTTTTTTATCTTTACTGTTGGTGTTTTTCACATAGCATGTGTAGATGCCTATGTTCGACGATTGTTCTATCTTAAATTTTCATTCAGGGTCCACAATTGAACGAACGAAATGCGGTCTAAATGATCTTCCGAAAATTAACGGTTTTTGAAACAGACTATAACTTGTTCAAAACTTACCTAAATTTTATAGTACAACATTATGGTTGAATGCTGGACCTTACTTCGGTGATTTGTAAACAGCGTTTCGAAATCGTTTAACATTTGTGAAATTATCGCCCATTATTATAACACAACCAGAAAGTCAGATTAGGGCCGAAAAAACGTAAAGATCATAGTTCTTTTATAATTGTCAAAAGTTCAATTTGAATCACTGAATTAGACTAAATTTGCTGTTTTATGCGTCCTGTAACATACAAACTCCAAATGTAGTGTACACATTGACCACGAGCCTTTCAGTCATTGTTTTATCATTCCCACCCTAACGTTGCATTGAAAATAGCATGTTTCATGAAATAGACTATAGCTAATTAAAACGTGAATATAAACAATGAATTTTGTAATAATCTATGATTTTATGCAGAATTTATGCGCTCAAAGTAAAATTTGCCGAATTTAAATGCCAAAAGAAACATGTATAGAATACAATGGACCAATGGCCGTTCTATGTTATTTTCCATATGGGGTACCCCTTTTCGATTATTATTTCGTTGAAAGACAAAGTTAATTTAATGTTAAATTAAGACAGATTATTTATGTTAAAGAATAGGGGGCTTATTTGGTGTTATTAAAAATATAGGTTCGCATTGCTTTTCTGGCTGAAAAATGAAGGTCAAAATGGGGGAGTCTAATTTTTTCAAATTTCCTCGAGGTGCCCCTACGTATTCGAAATTTGATTTCTTCCTCCTAAATGTGTATAAAACTCCTTTTTTGTCTATTTTCATACCAAAGATTGCATTTCTTTCCAAAATATATTTACTTTAACAATCATTATTGACCAATCGCGTTTAACCTGACAGTTTTTTCACGCTTTACTTCGTGCTCATAAAATGGCAGCGCCCATACCGTTATGCAATAGTACATTGATACCTATACGTAACAGGAAAGTGGTTGACATATTTTAAACACTTCCTGCACCTATGGAACTCACTTATAGCTGATAAAAATGTTTTAATAGTAAAGTAAAACAGTTGGCATGACAGTTGCTATTGATTTGTCTAAAAAGCTGGGATATTTTCCTTTATTTTACTAGTATTTCGGACTTAACCTTTATATGTTTTTGCCACTGTTCAAATATTCACGTTAACTTGCATAATAAATATACAATATTCGTACAGTGTCAGAAAATATAAAATTTATTTGTACGAGCCTTAGAAATAGGTAGAAATGCGAGGCTCTGCCGAGCATTTCTCACCTGTTTCGCGGCGAGTACAAATAAACTTTATATTTTCTGACACTGTACGAATATTGTTTTTATCCTGCAACCCTAAAAAACATTTTATAATACTGAAAAACGTTCACTTTTAGCCGATTTCTCAGTTAAAATTTTCGGCGCGTATTCTAGTGATACTGACGTCACAAACGTCGTAAACCAGAACAGAATACTAAATGTCGTAAGAAGTGAGGTCAATGGTACCAGGAGATTTTATTCGGCACTGCCGGATAAAGCAAAAATTTATTCGGCTACCTTTATTGGACAGTAAATGTACTGATTGCAGGATAAAGTAAAATACTTGCATATATGCACACTAGTTTACACAGAATTGTCATTCAACTATTGTTCTCCTATCTATTACATGCTATCTCTTTTTTGTAATTATATAACTTATAACATTGTGTTTCTACTAACCAAGCAACCAATCTGTCCTTAAATTCATACTACCGTCTGGTTAAAATACAGTATTTTTGTATCTTTTTTATCTCCTTTTTTACTTTATTGTCACAATTAATTTAAGAATAATTGATGATAACAAAATATGATAATTAATCCCGCAATCGACATTAATAGGTTTTGAATGTATATGTGGATCAAATGCAAATAACCATATCGGGTAGAAGTAATGAGATTGATTGATTGATTGATTGATGTTTAACGTTCAGCAAGCAATATTTCAGCTATATTCAGGACAGAAGTAATGAGGAACAAGCCTTTAAAATTGAAACCTTGAAAGAAGTATGCTCGGTCAAAATTCGTTAATCATTAAATTTTGTTTATATTCAGTTTCTGTTCAAATTAAGCACTAATGAATTTTTAATAATTTGGCCACATTTCGCAAAAGAAAACTTAAACCTAAATGTGAACTTGTTTACAGTAGAAACCAGGCTAAAACTCAGATTATTTTAACTCGGGTGTGTATCAAGAACTCAAGGCCTTCTCTCAGATTGTTAAATGTAAATACCTAAGATAGTATAACATTTAACAAAGGTCACTAAAATATACATACACACCAAATTGCGTTTAAATCGGACAATGGGGAAAAATATTTATGTATAGAGGAGGGATGAATTGATAAATACAAAACTTAAAGTTCGATTTTATTTGAAAATAACATGTGTACCCTCATCATGGTGTTCATAGTATCGTATTCCATTTTATGCATCTGATTTCGTCCGTTTGAAATGTTATTCCGATAAAAGTATCCGCTAACCAAAATATCGAATTACACAATCCAATTATTAGTCATTTCAGGGTCAATGGAGAATATAATATAAATTTTGATGAAACATATTGGATAAGTACGATATAAGTAACTGACCATTATAATAATGAAGATGACCAGCGATGCCTATAATACTTCTAGCGATAATAATCAATCTGTTCAAGTGTAATAAGGGATAATTATATAGTATTTGCGTATGTTACATCGTAGCTATCTGCTCCGCTAATTAATTAGTTGTATACTAGTCACAGAGTTGTCATAACAGTAAGTATAGACAACAGTTGTTAGTAAACACACATAAGGAAATCTTTAATAGTTCTATTTATACATTGCGTTAATAGTTTTCCTACTATGGCAGACCTATTGGTCATTTATTTTCCAATTTTCCGTCGTTATAAACAGTAACCATTACTAGTGTCAGATTAAGGACAATCCTTTTGTTTTATTTGTAACCAGTTTTCTGACCATTATGGAAAAAAACCTTCGTCAATCATTATGCCGAGATGGCAATAGAAACGTTTTAAATGTTTTTACACAGAAGCAGATGGTCGTATCAGTCAAATTAATGAGTTAATGAACTGTAACCGATATCATTTTTCCAATATGGAGCGGCTTAAATTGTTTTATTTGATTTCTGTTTGGATGAGGCCTCATGGGTAATGGGAAACAAACCCAAAGTTTCACACCGAGAGCACTTCTATGTTATTAACTCATATTATCATAAACTAAGTCAAACATAATTTAACAGATTTATTCCTCAAGAGACATGAATAATGCAAATTCGAACGACTTCACATCGTTTACTGTTCCTACATCGAACAGATGGTATATCACAAATGATCGCTAATGATCTAAATGTTTCCAATATGGCCGACACTGCCGTGCTTGCAAATGGTGGTCAAGAGGCATAATTGATTGTATGAGCGTGTAATCGAAATTTTACACTTTATGGAATTATGCGTTTCCAATACTTCATGTCGATTGAGATGAAATCTAACAGGCGGCAGTTTTTAAGATGCCACGAGAGAAAATTCTGTCAAGATACATTACTGTTTATAAGTCTATTTCTGACGTCCGTTACAAAATTATTCCGAAATAATTGTTTCCAATCGGGAGAAAAACTATGATTTACTTTTTACTTTTGTTAGACAGTGTTATGTGATTGGTAACGATACAGTGTTCTGTTAAAGTGTTATGTTTTATATGTAAGATTTTTTTTTTATCAATACGCCACTCCTTTGCCAACTTTTCAGCTTTATTATAACGCCATGATTTTATTTGGGGGTGGAAAGCCATAGGACCTCCAACTCTCTACAGAAAAACGGTTAATCCAGTTCTTGTCAATTAAGGTTAGAATCGAGCACAGTTGATCAGACTCCCAACCCCGGTGCTTCATATTTATTTAAGAACAACAATTAATAGCATCAGATTTCACAAAGTTCAGCATTTTAGTTGTATTATTTCTGTCTGTGTTTGGAGTCAGGGGTGGGGGTGGGACTGGAGTTGGTATTGGTTTTCGAGAAGAAATTCTGTTGTCAAATACTTTTACTTCTAATCGAGTTTTAGTTGACAGTTTATGAAACAAGGCAAAGTAGAAGTATTGGCCATTATTCAACAAAACACACTACACTCTATCTCCTCTTTGGAAGAGTTCTTATGGCTTGAACCACGGAGCTGCAGAACGTCTCCATGTTTTAAGACAGAGGTGGCTTATTTTTTAGGGGCTTTATTTCTTAATGCTCGAACTACATGGCTGCTCACAAACAGCACGTCCAATTGGGCGGATAATGGTGGACTTTTTTTTTGGGGGGGGGGAGTTTTTTTAGGGAGGGCTTTGGTTCTTAGGGGTTGAACGACACAACTGCTCAGTAACAGCACGTCTCCAGGTGGTGGATAGGGTGTTCTTATCATTAGGGGCTTTGTGTTGTGATACAGAAATCTTGATTGCGGGTCTTATTTTATAACGTGTTTGAAGAGTGCCACCTGCTAAACTATAAAGACAATTTTCGTTTATTCTGGGAAGACTATAACTGCATGTTTGTAGCCGCTACAAATGGCCAAGTATTTCTGTCTCTACCCGATCTCTATGTAGTACTAGTCAAATTAATGTTCCCAGTATACAGTACTATTTTCCCCAGTTGATTTATTGTGTGTTAACTTCTTTTTACACTAAATAAAGCTGAAATACTAAATTCTGCTGGCTAGTCATCTAATATCGGTACGTTTTTCTTACATTACAATGCTATTGTTTGACAACAATTAAGAGATCCAGTCACATAAAACGCAAATTAAAATCTACAAATTATCAAATAGACTATGATCTATTATCGATTTCAGCTTCATTGAAATTCAATTTCTAATTTTACTGCCGTAAGATTCCGATGTTAAGTTTTGTGATGTATCGGATTAACGCACAAAAAGCGAGGGTACGACTATTCGTTCTATAAATCCCTGCCTATAAAACCAATTATTTCTTAACTGATCTACCCAAACACGAAGTTAGGAGGGAGTTTACATAAAACCAGAATTCCAGCATACATTGTGATGTAAACAGAATACTAATTGTTCTGTAAAACGTAGTCCGAGAATCCTCTGCCGTCCAACGCTTTTTTTTGCGTGGGACGTCAGAGAGCTCTCCATAAGC
Source organism: Limnoperna fortunei (assembly GCA_944474755.1). Lineage (NCBI taxonomy): Eukaryota > Metazoa > Mollusca > Bivalvia > Mytilida > Modiolidae > Limnoperna > Limnoperna fortunei. The sequence continues at coordinate 36,735,945 of OX104122.1, forward strand.
AAATCAGCTATAAATTATGAAACATTCAGTCTTTGCACTTTGGCACTTCGGTATCATTACAGAAGCAGTCGCTGTAAATGATGAGAAGAATATACAGTAAAGCGTTCTCAGACATTCCATAAGAATGCATAATTAATACTTTGAGTTTGCACACGTAAGCAACACGAGATATTGGTAAAGTGTTCATGTACAGGAAACAAGTCATGTAATTGGTAAAGTGTTCATATATGAAACAGTAACGCAATTTTTAAATTAAAGTAATGTTACTTAATAACGATACGCTATTCCATGTAAATTAAATTAATTCTTCACAAACTTGTATTATTGATTGTTACATATAGCTACATAAACAAGTTTTGATATCATGTAACATTGCGTTAAAATGAATCTTACATGCAATGGCGGGTTAATTATAATACGACAAAATTGTTTTTGTTTGTTTGAATGGTGTTTATTGCCACTTTCAGAAATTTTGCAGCTAAATCATGGCGTCTATTTTATATTTGGGAAGGGAAGCCGGATTATCCGAGGTAAAACCCGACATTCGGTATGAAAACTGGCAATCCTTGTAAATTAAGATTAGAGTCGAGCACACCCTGCCTGCAGTGAGACTCGACCCTACAATCTCAGTGTTGACAGACCGCGTTGTCAATAACAGACGAATTATCGTAACAACTCGGCCACCAAGGTCCTAGTGACGAAATAGAAACGAAATATAACTTATGCTTGGGCATTTGTGTTAACCAGGCGAAGGGTTTTATTTGTGGTAAATAAAAACTCGAAACGTCCTCAAGAAATTTTGTGTTGCGTTATGCAAAAAATAACTTGTTTTTTTTTCAAAGAATAGAGAGATATGCTAATTAAATAAACTCCACTACAAAAACACTGTCAAATGGTAGATAACTCATTTCTCTACAATTAAATTTGTCAATTCATTTTATCCAGAAAATATGCCCCAAAAATTCTGCGATTTGTCATTTGTATGTCTTACAATTTCAACATTTCTTATTCGTGGTTCTCAAAATGGCATAAAATAGTTCATTTTGTCGATAAAAGTTAATTTGAATATGTTTGTACTTGTTCTTCAATAAATGGCCGATTTGGGGTACAGATGACCTCACGCGCACGCATGTGTCCTTGTTGCGTTATCCTATCAAAACGCATGAAACAAGAACATTGTAATGTACTTGTTTAACGTTCTTGTTTCGTGTGTTCCGATTAGATATCGTAGACAATAGAGTTTAATTAAACAATGGACGATATTGCGATGTGAAAGTTGTTGGTTCACGGAAGAAATAGCTACTTCTATGCGCTTTACAAAAAAACGTATACAAGAACCTATTAATCTTTGTAGATCAAAAAGCGGTTTCATTTTCTTGTAGAACTAGAATAATAAATATTTTACCACGCCCACTTCACCAAAAATTTGTCTCGGGTTTTCTGGTTCAAGCCCAGGGACAGTCTATACTAACTAGACTGTCCGTGTTCAAGCCTGACCTCGGAAGAGGTTAAACTTTTATTTACTCATTTTTTTTCTGTGAAGGTCAAATGATTCTACGGTGTCATTTTCATTAAAATGACACCGACGCTCGATCTTGTTCTTATATAGATCAAGCACACTCGATCAGCAGGTTAAGCATACAACCCACTTGCATATTTTCTTTAGAAAACCAGTCGTATCGTCCTCGGATTTTTCCGTCCACCGTCCTTGACGGATATGGTCGATGTTAGAACACGTCTCTTGGTGTAAAAAATGAAACTTTGCTATCAGATAACATAACATAACATTTCTGGCGCAGACAGGGTCATAATGATTTCTATCACAATCCGACTACAAAGTCAAGACTTCAAGCACAAGAAATGAGAGAAACCATATTTCTACTGCAGTATCGTTAAAAATTGCGAAACCTCACAAATTCATACAACAATGGACAGCTATTTGCACTTCACAATTTTCTTCGTATACAACAATACAAGTTTTCGGACACTTGTCGTCATGTCTTAATAATACTTCTATTTTAGCTTTTATATCTATCGTGTGGAGTCGTTATTTAGGTCAAATGTATCACTACCAATAACCATTATTGCAAGCATAACATTGGTGTTGCATTTAATTGAAAAGTGACATATCGAACACACTAAACAGGGAATCAAATGTCAGCAGCTCTAATGCAGTGTATTGTGTTACGGCCTACCAATCAACGGACGGCAACACGTTACATCACAATGTGTAGAACTAATTTTAAAAATGAAATTAAATGTTTAAGTCATGAACGTTTCATTTCCTGGCTGCATTGAATTTGGAAATTGGAGAAATTATTTCTTTAAAACCGGTTTCTGTGAACCCTGTCCATTTGCAACAAAACATATTTTATGTCTCTTATATTAATCTGTTATGAGCTACTTACTAACTGCTTTTCATATAGTAACATTTTCCATTTATAAACGTCAATTTACACTTGGATAAAATAGTTAAATAAATAATAAACTACCGAAAAGGTGCCATATAGACCCCCCTAAATGCTTTTAATGAATCCTACAGCATTCTGACATTGTAATATCTCGGGCGTATTTCTGACATTAACGGATTACCAATAACATCATGGATCCATTTACAAGAAATTGTATTACTATTAGAAATAGATATGCGTGCAGCACGACATTAAAAGTAATGTCTTCTAAGAAGTTTCGAGTTTTAAATAGCTTTTCTGTTGGATCTGCCTATAAACTGCTAATAACGATTGAGAAGTCTTGCAAAATATGATGAACACAATGCTGTTTACCTTGCAATGCAAAATTTATGTGTTCGTTTTGAAATTTTTAAAATATAATACAAACGGCAAGGATGAAAACCTGTAAAATTTTTGTTTTTGTCAGCATAATTGAGACATTCATTAGGGCACGAATATAAACTTATTTTTACAACGTGTTGGCTCTTTATAACAAACATTTTAGCCCTTGATACCACTCAGGGTAAAATGTGGGTCATACAGGGTCAACTCGTGGTAAATCAGTACATAGTCCCCAATGAATTATTATGTCTCCCCTTCATGGAAGGGAGACATATTGTTTTACCATGAGTTCTTCATCTTATTCTTATTAAGGTCTTTCCCACTTCCAGTGGGAAGACCTTATTGTTTTTGTTCGGATTATCTTTCTTTTTTTCCACTAACTTCAAAACCAAACAGTTTAAAAACTACGGGACATATCATTGTGGTCTTTCGCGACAACTTTTGGGCACTGAAAGTCTATTCGGAATTCACCCTGTGAAATCGAAACATTTTTCTTTAAGGAGTTATCTGCGCAAACACCGAAAACCTTGTTATCACGTAATCTCTGGAACTATAACAGATAGAAGAAAACTGAAAAGTGACAAATGTTAAGGAACTTTTGGGACAACTTTACGACATATTTTGGCAAAAAATTTCTGACTAGCGAAGGCGAGCGGTATCCCTCGAATGTTTCAATGACTCCGCTTATCACAAAAACTCGTAAACCGTAAGTCGAAATCAGGAAAGTTCTTCACCATTTGTCGTCCTGTGACACGTCCTTAAAGAAAATCTCAAAGTCAAAGTTCAGAAGTGACCTCGACCTTAGGCCTCCAATCTTGTTATCATTACAACTCAAAAACTATAACAGACAGGAGAAGACAATAAAGAGGAAATATACTCCTCTCATCAAGGCCTTCATTTGATACATGTAGTCCGAAACTGTGCGATGAACCGTTTTCGAGTTCGAGCCCTTGACTCGTTTTGGTTAATCAGTTTTTTTAAGCCCCAATTCAAAAGTCGCAGGTCAAGGTCATACTATAGTAGCAAGGTCACCATTACAAAAAGTCCTTAGCAACCATATATTTTTTAAATCAGGATGATGAATTTAACTGAAATATGTCATTTTACAACCGGAAGTGGCATTTTGTCCCTAGCAACGGACACAAAAGTCCTTGACAACCATGTATTGTTTAATTCAGGACCATGGAAAAATTCTCTTACACCTAAAAGATGGCGCAGCAACCAATGTAGTCAAGTTCAAAACAACAGATGAAGAAAAATTATATTCTTATGGAAATCTGGGAAAGACCTTTCCAATTGTTCTTGAACAATTAGCCCTATCTTTCTTATTCCTATTCTTCTCAGCGAAACTTGTCCGGGTCAGAACTTTTTTGTCTTTTGACAAAGGCCTTAGATATTTGGTATGTAGGTAGGTCACTACAAGCCGATGTGTCGCGTACCAGCATGGTTGATCTTTGACCTTTACCTTCGACCTCAAGGTCATTTTTGATATTTTGGACCATAGTCTTGTCCGGGCCATAACTTTTTTGTCTTTTGACATAGGCCTTAGATATTTGGTATGTAGGTAGGTCACTAGGACAATGTGTCGCGTACCAACATGTTTGACATTTACCTTTGACCTCAAGGTCATTTTTGATATTTTGGACCATAGTCTTGTCCGGGCCATAACTTTTTTGTCTTTTGGCATTGCCTTAGATATTTGGTTTGTATGTAGGTCACTACAAGCCAATGTGTCCTGTACCAGCATGGTTTATCCTGACCTTTGATATTTTGGAACATAGTCTTGTCCGGGCCATACATTTTTTTGTCTTTTTACATAGTCATTAGATATTTGGTATGCAGGTAGGTCACTACAAGCAGATGTGTCGCATACCAACATGGTTGACCTTTGACCTTGACCTTTGACCTCAAGGTCTAATTAATGCTTATTTTACATGCAAAGGGTGTCTTGGCCATATCTTTTTTATCCTTTCGCCTAGGTCTTTGATATTTGACATGTGAATGTATCATCACGAGATGATATGTGAAGTGCCACAGTAACCTTAATATGGCCTTGATCTTTGCCCCCAAAGTGAAATTAATTAATGCTTATTTTACATGCAAAGCATGTCTTGGTTATATCTTTTTAACCTTTGACATTGGGCATAGATATTTGGCATATATATGTATCATCATGAGATGATGTGCCCGTATTAGAATGTGACCTTTATATAGCCTGGACATTTTACCTTAAGGTCAAATTTCTGTTCAATTATCCTGTCTAATGGTACTGAATCGATACACTACCCATTTGTATTGTTCATCTCAAAGGTGTATATTTATTTGCTCCCATTTAGAAAGATATTCCTAGTATTTATATTTGCACCCACAGATAAAAACATCCCCCTTGTTGATACTATGGCAGGGGAGACATACTAGTAGGTTTTAGTGCGCTAAAACAGTTGCCACTAGTTTCTATTCTAATAGGACGAATTCATAAAATTTTACCACGAGAAAAATTAATTATTATACACTAGTATATGGTTAATTTACAACAACTGTGTACCCGAAGCGTTTTATGCAATTAATATATATTTGAATCGCGATTTTTTTTTAAAGCTATAATAAGTCATGTGGTTTAGAACAAAAAATATTTGTTTGAGCTTTACAATCTTTATAGCAGCAATTTTTTAGCTTTATAAATAAAAGCGTCCAGTTTTTGTTGGGAAGAAAGTCATAGTACCTGGTGAAAACCCCAGACATTCGGTTGAAACGTTTGCCATTCCTTGTCGAAAAATTGTTGGAGTCGAGCACACCAGAGAAAGATTTGCAGACAACATGGCTGTGTCATGACATCACCACTAGTTCAGGAACCGTAATATAAAATTACATTGCCATACTTTAACATGAGAAAATTGTTATAAACTTCGTCGCACAACAAGTCAGAATTGTCGTATAGCTTTAAGAGCTATTATGCAGATTACGGCTTTACTTTATTTTGTTTCGATTAATGAGTAAATGGCCACTTTACCGTGTAATATTTCGATTAACCGCACTGGTAATTGATAAACGAACACTGTAACGTGCCTGTGAATTAAGATTTTGAAATAGAATCGATAGATTTCTTCAGAATTTGAGTGCTGAGTGTCAGTTATAAATAATACAAGTGTTACAAGTGATTTGCAGCATTCTGCTTCATTGCTCCAAAAAATTGGCATTTTCATGATACAATGTAGCTGTTATAGTTTACACTTGGTGTGCGAATCGGCGGGAAAATTGTTTGGTGAATTTAAACTGGTACCCGAATAAGTACACACTAATTGCAGATAACTTTGCAACCAGCATTATATTTAGCAACCATATTCCCCTTTCCACCTAACATTGCGATCTTCGACAGTCGTTTAACTAATCAACAATCCCCGTTATTAAACACAATTCAATATTGACAAAAATCGGGCTCAAACTCGCAGCATCAATAACTGTCTATACTTTAGACTATTCTGCAGACGAGGACCCAATTTAAATGTTCTACTTGAAAAACACAACGATATTAAGCCTGTCTGTTACAATCTTAACTATTAAAAGATAGCTGTAATTTATTATCTACGAATGTATTATTTTAGGTTGTATAGATACAAATATAATAATATGTTTGTTTTAATGGAAATCATATAATACGTGTATTCTTTCATTTTATCTCTTATAATAACATTGCACGCAAAACTCCTGACAGATACATTAGAATTACAGAAACCATCTATCTGTCGGATATGTCGTTCATTACAAATTTAGCATTTGACGAAGATTCCAGCATGTTCAGGAACCAATTTAAGAGATTATAGTTTTTTTGCAAATTCATTTCCGAGACTGTTAGCTTTGTTTTAAACCAAACTGCCAAGATTATATCGACAGAAAATCGAAGGAAAACAAGGTCCAAACGGGTCACAACTTTAAAATATTTTATTTATTTATTTTATTTATTTATTTATTTATTTATTTATTTATTTATTTATTTATTTATTTTGTGGATTTTTTATATTTGTGTGTAAGGGGCTGTGGAAGTGTAAACTCCTGAAAAAACAAATTACATTCAACGTTGTTCCACAATAATAGTATATGTACAAAACAAGAATGAAAAAGAAAATAGAGTAGAATACCATCAATATTTTTAGAAGCTCAAATCCATTATACAAATTTACAAAACCTGGAAAACAAAGAAGAACACATAGCAAAAACTCAATCAAACGCATGTATGAAACTGTAACATCTCCTGCTACAGCATGTACGACCAGGTGCGTCGATCTTAAACCTCCCCTTTACTAGCAAAACGAGCCGCATAAATTCAATTAAGGTCATATGCTTTAAGATAGTACACCACACCTAATGTGGCTTGCTGCGCCACATTCACTACACGGACAAGAAGTATCCGACCCGTGTAATCGCTAATAGTCCACCATTAAATAGAGCGACGCAGTATAATCACGCAATCACACGTGCCAGACGAGATGAAGCCACGCGGAAGACATTCGTAATCCGTTTATCCTCTTGACAATGTTGCTTATAACACAATTTCGCCAATTCATTTGCAACGGATACGTCTGGTAGAAAATATGTGTATGTAAGCATTGAAACTCAGACTACAATCTTAACTCCGTGGTAATCCATCAGTCATTTAATGAGTGTTTTATTCAGAATCTGTCGTGCATTGTTGTCAAACACTGCTAATATTGGTTTATAAGGATTGTCTCGTGGAGACTTCTAATATATATAACGTCGCTGTGGGCAATTTGGACGCGGAGACGTAACATTTACGGAAGTTTGTTAGATTTCTGTTTACAAAACATGAATTCATATCTTTTTTGCTATTTAATATTACGTGTAAGAGGCAATTGTTGATGCATTTGTGTTTTTCTTTTACATAAAACAGAGACATTAGTTTAAAAGAAACATCAAAGCGATATCATCGTTATCATTTAAAGCATTATCGATGACTAAACAACGAACATTCTAATGAACGCCAACTATTCCTTTTCTATGCCATTTCACAAAGTACTAGCATACTGCCACTATGCGTAATCAATTCGACTTTGAAAACTCTATTATTAAAGTGCAACACTAAACAAGAACTAATTTAGCATTAAATCAGTACAAGATCAATAACAACAATAAATTAGTCAAAACAGGTGACATGGAAAGTGCCATATGTCTTAATGAGCTTATTCTCCGGATTTTTTTCATACAGAGAGCGTGATAGTGTCCCAGCAAGTTGCCTCAGATTTAGCAAACTCCTCCTACGGACGATAATGTAAAGTTGTAATTCAAACATGCCCAAAAGACACCCCTTTACCATATTGGAAGCCGGGTACATTTACCAGACCCAGGCGTTCTCTCGGATCATTGTATAATTAAAATGATATATGTATTTTAAGGGAGTCAAAGTTTTCATGCTATCAAAAATAATTGTTTCATTACTTTCATTACTAACTTGTTTTTGATTTGATTCTCACTGCAGGCAGGGTGTACTCCAGTCTTAATTGACAAGGATTGCCAGTTTTCCTACCACAGGTCGGGGGTTTTCTCCGGGTACTCCGGCTTCCTGCCCGAATAAAAACTGGACGCCAAGATATATCTGAAAACTTGCTGAAAATCGCGTTAAACACCATCAAACTAACTAACTTGTTTTTCGAAGAAAACGTTTGTCGCTCTCGGTTTATTTTTACATTGAAAACAACTATACACGCATTTACAGTGGGTACGAAAATCATCATAGGAATAAGCGTATAAAATTTATAGTGGAAAATGATAGAATAATTCAAATTATCAAAATCTGCTACAGGTCAATTTTAGTTGCGTTTGCAACAAAGCAATTTTGTGTTTTATTGTGTCTTAATACTTGCCCACAAGTGGGAGATTGAAAACGAAATTGTGATTAAATAATTAAAATGATCAGATATAAAGAAAATGAATTTACCATTATTATGCTTTTTGCAGATATTAGAGTTCATCCAATCAACAACGGAATTTAACCGGGATTTGGTTGAGGAAATTATAGTCTGGCTGATATTAATGGAGGCATTGATATTTCCTCATCTACTCTGGTCATGCAGCAAGAGATACCGGCATGCTTTAGTATACTCTGTCAGTGTTTACATATTACGAAGACCAAGAGAAGACGAAGAAGGTATGGCACTATTTAATTATATCAATAAGAAATTGCAAACTTCACAACAAGGCAAACGAAAAAGTATATAGCAAGGAAAATTTTTAAGCACAATGAAGACAGCACGCCGACAAAGATGACACAGAAACAATCCGCAGTTTGTCTGTTTGCTGTTTTATTGCATAATCGTTTTATTGTTATTCGCTGGAAGTCGAGGGAGAAATTATTTCCCTATCCTGCCAAAAACAAGATTAACATTACAAAACGTTCTTTGATACAAGCCCGTGTGTAAAAACTTGAGTGTAGTATGAAGCCAGTCCATTTTCTTTTCTGCTGGGTGTTCTAGATTTTTTTGTAATAAAAAAAGTCTAAACAATCTGTTTTGTCTAATGCTATATACCCCTTTTTCTTTAATGAAGTTTGAAAAATAAAATTCACGCATTGACTTTTAGACGAAACCAATATTTTGTCCGACCGAAAAATATTATGGACCCAACCTTTTGTAAAAAAATTGAAAAATGTACCCCCAACAACCAGCATAGATCATATTTAAAAGGAATGTAACTCCGACAATGAGTCTTATTTCTTTGTCAATATCAGTTTATTTGTGAGAGAAGGGCTGTTTTAGGTACAAATATGATTTTTTTTTTGTTTGAATGGTGTTTAACGCCACTTTCAGCTATATCATGGCGTCCAGTTTTTATTGGGGGAGGAAGCCGGAGTACCCGAAGAAACCCCGACCTTCGGAAGGAAAACTGGCTATCCTTGTCAATTAAGATTGGAGTTGAGTGCACCCTTCTACAAATATGTTTGTTTGTTGGTTTGTTTGATGGTGTTTAACGCAACTTTCAGCAATTTGTCAGCTATATCATGGCGTATAGTTTTTATTGGGGGAGGAAGCCGGAGTACCCAAAGAAACCCCGACCTCGGAAGGAAAACTGGCTATCCTTGTCAATTAAGATTGGAGTCGAGTGCACCCTGCTACAAATATGATAATCACAGATAATAACATATCTGTCAAGAAAAAATTAAGTTGAGACCCCGTTAATATAATACTTGACAAATTTTGAGTTTATACGTTACTGCATGAATGTTGCTAAATATAACACTGCACAGCAATCAATATTAATCAAATAAGGACTTTTTACGAGGTCAATATGTAGTTATATGGACCGTGGAGGAAAATATTGACCGAGGACGAAGTCCGAGGTCAATATTTTTCTACAGGTCCATATAACTACGTATTGACGGAGTAAAAAGTCCTTAATTGTTATATTACATATGAATTTTTCTCTATTTATTTAAATTTAGAATAATAAATTGCTTTTTACTATTTTTAGAAACAAGCCTTAAATATGCTTTATAAATAGTAACATGCGTATATAAATAGATCTATTTTTAGAAACAAGCCTTAAATATGCTTTATAAATAGTAACATGCCTTAAATATGCTTTAAAAATAGTAACAAGCCTTAAATATGCTTTAAAATAGAATATATACACAGAATATTTTGGGGGGACATTGTCTACACGAACCAATCAAAATTAGGACTTAACACACCATATGTAATATACCTCTATAGCAAACAAACCATCATGAGGGTGTTTTTTATTTTTGTCAAAAGCAGGAACATATCCCCTACATGCTGATTTTCTGCTAGTTCATTAAAATTATATGAATTGATAATTATTTGTTGTTATAGTTATTCAATATCATTTTATTTTAATAGATCCCATGTCATGCACCTTAAAGTCATACTCAAGAAAAGTACGTGACGTAAGCGGATGTAGGAATAATTTGTCTGATATACCGGATGTTACAAGAACTGTATCTACAATAGAACCGGAAACTAATAATATAGATCATGCCACCGGGAAAATATCGTCGAAAAACCCGGAAATTGTGTTACAATCCATGTATAATGGACGAATACAGTATTGTAGAACTGATTCAATGTCTCCGAAAAGACAGGAAGCAGTTCCGGATAAAACAAGCACTGAAACCAGCTTTACGACATTTCATACTGTTCAGACACATACTCATAAGCGAAACGGAAGTGGTGGTTTAAATATAAAAATGGGTTCAGTAGACTTACAACGTTCGTCGTCTGGTGGATCCCGACAAGAGTGGAAAGAACAGATGAGAAAGAAGCATCTTCCACCCATATTTACTAACGATAGTTTTACAGCAGATAGTGGTAGCACTCTGAATATTCCCCAGGAAAACGTTCTCAGAAGTGAAGGAGCGTCTGGTAGTGTTCATTCATTATATTATCTATCAGGTGACTATCATCCAGACTATCTCAATACAGATAGTTTGCCGAGACATCGTTTTGAAGATCATGTAGACGACAACGAAAGTGAAGGTTCAAACGATGTGTACGAGGAAAGGGACATCAATAGTGTTTTATGTGATGTCACCTTACCTGAATCCTATGATAGTGAGAATAAACCTTCTCATGCGAGACAAGCGACACGCATGCATGATTTGCACACATCCGAACAAAATATTTCACATAAAAAAATTAATGATAAAGCTCATTCTAGTCAAAACCATGATTCTAAAAGTAAACACATCAACAATGCAGGACCTATATCAGCCGACGAAATTGATATATATATTTATCAAATGACAGACGAAAATAAAAAACATAATTTACAAACTGAAAACAAAACTTTATCAAATAATGTCAGTATACAAAGAAAAAATAATACAGACACACAATGCGAATTACCAATATCTACGGTCGTTCGCGAGCCCGCGGAGGGATACAACGAATATGACAATCAGCACGAATCAGCTGTGTATCATGACTCGCCGCAACACAAATTTTCCCATGATAGCTGGAATAATATGGTTGAACCTATTTTAAAGAAAAATGAAACAGATGACCTTGATGTGTCTTTAACAAGTTGTGACCCAACGTGGCGAAATTTAAGGAACGAAAGACTCGAAAATGATCGCCCTTTGTCCCATTCTCCATTTGATATCGACACTGATAAAGGGTTCGAAGAGGCATTATCTGTAGAGTATGAAAGTGTACGAAGCATGTCGAGCCTAACTAGTGACAGCTTTGGAGATTCTATAAATGTGTCGAATCCTTTTGACTTTGCAGACGACTTTAGAAATGAGTCATTCAAAACACAGGCAATAGTGTCAAAATCAAGACCTACATCATGCAGCACGGTTGATGGCGATAACCCTTTTGATTATGTGCCAATCGAAACAAGACGTGACGTCATTAAAAGAACAAGCTATTTAGAAAATGTTGATGAACAACGACCCTCATTTTCGACGTTTAAAACATCAAATTTTAACACAAACAATCCTAAAGAAGATTTTGGTGAATCGTTTTTTGGCTCAGATTTACGAAATGGGAACACGTCGACACCAAATACCAATTCGCCATGGCCTACAACGGCAGACAAGTCAAATGACGGAGATTGCGTCTTTGAGTCGGACTTCAATGTTAACAAATTACAGCATACAAAATCCCACAAACAGCAAACTACAACGGACAAATATTTTCAGAATGCACAAAAAAGTTATTCTGCAAGCTCAGGTGACCGGAAATCAGACTATTCAGGGGGCATCACTATGGACGTTGAACCAGTATTTTTGTAGTTACAATTAGCAATTGTATGTTTAACAAATCAAACTTGAAATGTAAAGAACAAAACTAAATTTCATCATAAAAGATAATTGCAATTTTTCAAAATAAACAATGGAAATTTGTTGAACTAGATAAGTCATCTATTAGAAACTGATTTTGAAAGTATTTATCTGTGCTGATATAGAGAATTATGAGAGTTCTGTTATGTAATGCTACAAGCTGCGTAAATCAACTTTTTCATCGTGATGTCCTATAGACTCTCCATAGTTTAAAATATGAAATCCAATCAGAATGCCGGAAACAAAGTTAAACAGAACGTTGTTATGTAACCATAACAACTTCTTGTTTCATGAGTTTTGATTGGATTGGGTCGTCTCAACTGTTTTTTACGGAAGAAATAGAGTATTCTATTTTATTATATCAACAAAACATTTTGAGAAGTATGCAGAAAATGATTTGTTGTTTTTGTTGGTTTGAATGGTGTTTAACACCACTTTCAGCAATTTTTCAGCTATATCATAGCGTCCAGTTTTTAATTGGGGAGCCATAGTACCCTGAGAAAACCCCGACCTTCAGCAGGAAAACTGGCAATCCTTGAAGATTGAAGTCGAGTACACACTGCTTGCAGTGAGACGCGAACCAACAACTTCAGTGTTGACAGAGCACGTGATCAATAAGGACGAAAAACCTTAACCATTCGGCTACAAAGGCCCCCTACATAAATTTAATTTAAGTGTATGGTTCTACCACATTGCAATGCACATATTTATGACTGTATCGATATTCTCGCAAACTGGAATCAAGAGTTACCAATTTGCACTTGAATGTTGATTTATTGTTGTTTTAAACCCCATTTTAAAATATTTCAGCTAATTTCTGTGAACAAAAACAATACATAAATAAATGAATAATGATATCAGATGGCATAATAGGATCCAAATGTGTAAGAGTAGCAGTATATAAGGGTGAGGGCAAACCCTTCCAAATACGGAAACCGATACTGTTTCCTCCTCACAAGTCAGGGTTTCTGTGTCCACGGGTGTCCACGAAACCCTGACAAACTTAGCTAGGAAATTCCCGGGATAGAAGATTTTCGTATGACGTCAATCCTTCAAAATATCAACTAATGAAATTGCTTGAAAGAAGCAAGTGTTTGGCAGTATTCATTTTTACTCATTCTTGAGTGTGAAGAAAACGTAAAGAAACTAATAAATAACGCGGTAATAACAAACTATTAACACTACTGTACAAAATACACTGATTTTCACATGGTCTATGCAACACATCCGTTTGGTTTATTCACAATCGACTTCGGGATATCCCTTAACCAAGTCGTGAATGCAAGCGAGCTTTTGATGGGCTACATCAAGGTATGATGTAGCCAATCAAAATAGTGACTTCTAGCCCGGGAATTTCCTAGCTAAGTTTGTCATGGTTTCGTGGACACATATGGACACAGAAACCCTGACTTGTGAGGATGATACTTTTTGTGTGACTACATGGTTATTTTGACGTCCTAAGCAGTCAGAAATTTGTAAAATGCGATTACCTCAGTAACTTAAATAAAGAGAATTTTAACGTAATGTTATATTGTAAAAATTAACCTTAATACGTATTTTTCCAAGAATTCCGACGTCACATACGCCGCGTTCAACTGAAATTTCAAATTGGAAAAATGCAATTTTGTAAAGATTTCTAAATAATGTTTGCTTAAAAAATACGTAATATATTTAATAAAATGACTTTTTGTCAATTTTATTTGCGTTAACATACTGTTTTGGGAAGAGTAACATGAGTGTTACTAACAAATACATTACTTTATAATGGATTTTAAAGTAATAGCTAAATCCGAGTTCAGACAAAGAAATTTTTGAAATGTTGGCATAGGTTGAAAATACCCAGGAACCTATATATATACTAGACCCAGAACACACATAATTATACTTACCTTGACATCAGACTAATTAGTATGTAAAGATTTCCACTGGTCTACCATTAAATAAAAAACTAAACAATTTCATATGTGGAATTTCACATTTTGAAAAAAAAAATATAAACACACAAATTGTAAGTTTTCCGCGTAATAAAATATTATTTTACAAGATTTTCTCCATTCTCTGATTGAAAATATTGCGTAATTATTGAGCTAAGAGTTATGCACTGGAAAGTTATAAGAAAGATAGGGCTAATTGTTCAAGAACAATTAGAAAGGTCTTTCCCAGATACCTTTATGAAATTGATTTTTCTTCATCTCTTGTTGTGAACTTGACTACATAAGTTACTGGACCATTTTTTAGGCGGAATAGACTATTTATGTGGTCCTGAGTAAAAAAATACATGGTTGTCAAGGACTTTTGTGGCCGTTGCTAAAGACAAAATGCCACTTCCGATTGTAAAATGACATACTTCAGTAAAGTACATCATCTTGACTTAAAAAATGTATGGTTGCTAAGGACTTTTTTTTTATGGTGACCTGGTTGGTATGGTATGACCTTGACCTGTGACCTTTGAATTTGGGCTCAAATTGAAGGCCTTTACTTGGTGATCATGTTAAAAACCTATGTGTTTACTATATTATCTGTAACGGTTTTCAAGTTGTATGCCAAAAACTGATGAACCGAAATGAGGTCAAGGGCTCGAACTCGAAAACGGTTCATCGCACAGCTTCGGACCAAATGTATCAAATGAAGGCCTTGATGAGAGGAGTATTTTTCTCATTTATTGTCTTCTTCTATCTTTTATAGTTTTTGAGTTGTATTGATAACAAGATTGGAGGCCTAAGGTCGAGGTCACTTCTGAACTTTGACTTTGAGATTTTCTTTAAGGACATGTCACAGGACGACAAATGGTGAAGACCTTTCGTGATTTCGACTTACGGTTTGTGAGTTTTTGTGACAAGCGGAGTCCTTGAAACATTCAAGGAATACCGCTCGCCTTCGCTAGTCAGAAATTTGAGCCAAAATATGTCATAAAGTTGTCTCAAAAGTTCCTTAACATTTCTCACTTTTCAGTTTACTTGTATCTGTTATAGTTCCAGAGATTACGCGATAACAATGTTTTCGGTGTTTGGGCAGATAACTCTGTAAAGAAAAATGTTTCGATTTCACAGGGTGAATTCCGAATAGACTTTCAGTGCCCAAAACTTGTCGCGAAAGACCAAAAAGATATGTCGCGTACTTTTTAAACTGTTTGGTTTTGAAAGTTGGCGGAAAAAAAAAGAAAAATAATCCGAACAAAAACAATAAGGTCTTCCCACTGGAAGTGGGAAAGACCTTAAAAAGGGACTAACAAGACCTTACAATGGGAATTAATTATGTGAAGCCATCGCGCTTTGGATAAAATGTGACTTAACAAACGTACCACATTAGACAAAGATGAAATCATGGCTAACCATATGTCCTTGACTTCTGAAGACGTACCATACTTGTAATGGATTCCAAAATTACATAGAAATCCTTACAAGGAAAGGTACATAGACGGCTCATCTACCTGCTCTACCACGGAGATCTCAAAACAATTGACTAAGACATTGTCAGCAGTGAAAGGACAACACAAATACTGCGAAACTGCTTATTAACGAAGTAATATTAACCAAATGTTGATTCTTAAAATTTCTAAAGATCTATTAAGCAACTTAAAATCAAGATTGATCTCTAAAATATTAATCAAATAAGGACTTTTTACGAGGTCAATACGTAGTTATATGGACCGTGGAGGAAAATATTGACCGAAGTCCGAGGTCAATATTTTTCTACAGGTCCATATAACTACGTATTGACAGAGTAAAAAGTCCTTAATTGTTATATTACATATGAATTTTTCTCTATTTATTTAAATTTAGAATAATAATCAAATCAAATCAATCTAACGGCACGAGCGGAGTCGGAAGAGTATATCCGGATCTATTTTTAGAAACAAGCCTTAAATATGCTTTATAAATAGAGTATATCCGGATCTATTTTTAGAAACAAGCCTTAAATATGCTTTATAAATAGTAACATGCCTTAAATATGCTTTAAAAATAGTAACAAGCCTTAAATATGCTTTAGAAATAGAATATATACACAGAATATTTTTGGGGGACATTGTCTACACGAACCAATCAAAATTAAGATTTAACACACCATATGTAATATTATCTGTTAGAACCTTCGACTTTCAATTCTTTATCCCACTTTGCATCACGAGAAAGAAAACATATGTAAAGCCTTGGCTTCCACATATGCCTACAAGAATGTAGTTTTTGTTTTTTTCTGCTGATGAACTGGAAGACAAATTATGCTAAAGCGAAAAACAGGTTTATATTTTGCTAGATTTTCTGATTGACAGCATATTTTTAACTTTTGGGGAATATGTTTTTTTCAGCAGGTAATCGGAATTCCAATGGGTACAAACTGTGCCCCACTCCTTGCCGATTTGTTACTTATGAAAAAAATGTATTCAACGTCTTATTGAATACAAGAAGATATCAGAACTAGGCCCTTTAATTTCACATATAGATTAATTGATAATGTCCTCTCAATTAACAACCCTCAATTTGCGTTGGTTTATCCTTCAGAACAGGAAATTAAAGAAACCACAAAAAGCTTCATCTACATTTAAAAATTAAATATGACACTAACGGTGATTTTAGCACAAGAATTTTTGACAAACGAGGCGATTTTGATTTCAAAATTATAAATTCTCCTTACTGGTGCAGCAATATTCCAGCTTCTCCTGCATAGAGGGGGGGGGGGGGGGCTTGAGGGGGGTCTATTAACATATTAACAGGTTGAAAAAAAATTTATTTTTCCAAAAACAGATAACAGTATATTTAAAATATGATAACAGATAATATCAATTTACATGAGAAAGCAGAAAAACAGTGAGTTCAAAATCGATAGGCCGAATTCTACTGCCGTTATAATCCGAAGTTAATTTTGTGATTTGTCGGATTAACCAAAAAATGCATGGGTACGATTATTCGTTTAAAATAAAATAGATTACAGCAAATCCCATCG
This sequence comes from Limnoperna fortunei, assembly GCA_944474755.1. Taxonomy (NCBI): domain Eukaryota; kingdom Metazoa; phylum Mollusca; class Bivalvia; order Mytilida; family Modiolidae; genus Limnoperna; species Limnoperna fortunei. The sequence goes on from OX104122.1 coordinate 36,753,489, forward strand.
ATTCCTCCCGTTATAGGAAGACTTTTACGTTTAAAAAGTGGTGAATAAAATGAATTTACAGATAACAGAGAACAAATCGGTATAACAATTAACAGTGTTCTGACTATTTTCATTAAACAGTGTTTTTTTTCATTATAACAGTTAACAACAATGTAAATTTTTAAGAGAACGGATAACAGCTAATGATTAAAAAACAATTAACAGACGTTTGCATACGCTGTCTATATTTCTCAATTTATCAGGTGTGCAAGAGCTTGCAGCGAGTATAAAAAAACTGATTTTTGTAAACGCCTCCAATTTCTTCGAGATCAACTTGTAAGCCAAGGTTACAAGAATAAAAGACTCATCCAAAAACTTAATTAGTTTTACTATAGATACAATTTCCTTGTTGAAAAATATCGTTTGAAAGTAGGATTGACGATAGTTTACCCAGTTCTTTTATTATTCAGTATATAATGATTGTGCTACGATGATCATTGGATACACAAAATAGTTGATATAACACCCGTCCGTTTTCATCAACAAACCAACTCACATATTTCAGTAATAGAACCGGGAGGTCCGGCATGCCATAAAATCTGGTTTAACCCAGTTTTTCTTTTGAAATGCCTGTACCAAGTCAGAACCATTGCTATAATTGCTACATTTTTGGTTGTTGGTTCTTAAAGTTTGCCGGTTCTAGGATTTGGTTTGTGGATTGCCTTTTTGACAGTTTCCTTGGTATTTGGGTATTTTGTGCTTACCTTCCTCTGTCACTGTTTAATTGGATATTTCCGCTTTCTTTCTGCAAGACTGACGGAAATGATCTTTTTATGTTTTTGTAGAGATATAAATATTTTGAACTTCATTTCACGTCCAGTTTAATATAATAATATTCACTGAAATGTTCGTAAATAATTGAGAAATCCCATCAATATATCAAAAACGAGAAACAAACTAGCTGTTCCAATAGATCCTCTCAAGAACCACAAGAATGTATGCGCTTAATACAAGTAAAAGATATGGTATTAAATAAAATAGTATTATTTTAGATAATGCCATACTATCTGAGTATTTGTTCACACACATCACCTTCTATAAAGTAAATTAAATTTGTGTTCATTTATATATATTTATTTTTTGTTTTCTGGTTGATGTATTTTTTCGTTGATTGATTGATTGATGTTTATAAATTGCTGCGTAATACAAACAAGTTTAAAACGTTCTTTTAAGTGTCTGGTTTAAATATCTTTCAACATATTTTTAATTCGAAAAATTTCCGATAGATCGCTTGAGAGCAACATTTACCCATAAAGACCTTAATATTTATTTTCTCGTGATAGTTAAATTTACAAACTTTCAAACGCTCGGATAACCTTCGACAATGTAACTATCTCGAGTTAACAATATATTGGGTCAACCAAAAATAAATCTTAGTCCATTATTGTTACTTATGGCTATTAATAACTGGTTTTTAATACGGATATATAGCCACCTAAAGGGCTATTTTGTCTACATAATACGTGTAGATTGTTTTTTAGTTTAGAATGGTGTTGACCGCCACTCTCAATTTTTATGCTTCATCATGGCGCTCATTTTTTCTGGAAAATGGAAGTGGCAATGTATTGGTTCATAATAACTCTTGACGTTCACCAGGAAACCTGGCAATCTTTGTCAATTATAAGGTTAGAGTCGACCACATTTTACTCAGGCTGGTTCAAACTCGCAACATTAGTGTTGACACTTCGGTGATCAATAAAAGATGACTAGACACAGGAACCACTAGGACATCGAGGCCCTTAGTTAACCAGAACTTTTTAAAAGTACGTCTCGTTATGATTTCTTACAAGTGCCTGTCGACTTATCTTTTCCGCATCACACCTAAAAAAAAAAAAAGAAACAAACAAACAAACATGATCAAAGCTAGTTTAAACGGACGTTACGTTGATGTTTTCATTTGCCCGAATACCACAAGGCCTCGATAGCCGAGTGGTTAAGGTAGTCATTGATCACGTGGTCTGTAAGCAGTTAGAGTATGGGTTCGAGTCTCACTGCGGCAGGATGAGTAGTAAGGCTCGAACCCGCAACCTCAGTACTAATCCAATCACAAAACCAAAACAAAAATATTTACCGGTGGTTTAATCAAGTATGAAAATTATGCAAATTAATTTTTTTGCATTGTTTGACAAAATTAAACAGCAAATACTTTCTACATAATATACTGTAAATGTTAATACAAAACCTGTGATGACCAAAATGCTTTCTCGCTTTAAGTTTTAATAAAAGTATCAGACATTACTCGGCGACCGAGTGGTTAAGGTAGTTCGTCTACTGATGATCACGTGGTCAACACTGTGAGATTGAGGGTTCGAATCTCACTGCGGGCAAGGTGTACTCGACTCAATCCTAATTAACAATGATTGCCAGTTTTTCTACCATAAGTAAAAAACTGGATGCCATGAAATAGATGAAAAATTACTGAAAGTTGCGTCAAACATCATTTAAACAAACAAACAAACATAAACCGGGGCGATACTAGAACAATTCCCAGTGCTCTACCCACAGAGCTGCATAGCACGTCCCCAGGTAGTAGATAGGGTTACACATCTAGTACGGGGTTGTCAGGTCGCAATAAGGAAAGCCTTACCGCGGACCATAGTAGGTGACATGTTTGAATAGTGCCATGCTCGTTACAAGAAAAAAATCCCATTATGTAAATGTCGATAATAGTAGGCTCGTTGTAGCTGCTACAAGAGGCTAAATTTTCCGTACCTACCCAATGCTTTTCCTGTGGCAGTCAACATTTTTTCCCCCTCTATTCCTTCCTGTCTCTGAAATTTATTTTTCGTTTGTTTACTTGTTCTCGTCCAATAGCGGAAACAGTGCTAATTTAACGTTAAGCAAACATTCTTCAATCAATCGGACATAAATATATTAAATATATTTTGTTTACGAACACATTGCATTCTAATATTTTTATTTTAAAAATTGAAGAATAATTGTTCCACAAAACACCAAGAACTTCGATTATTATATAAAGTTTAAAGGATTTCTAGTGTCCTTGGACTTTTCCATGGAATTTTATTCTCAAGTTTGAAACTGAGTAAGTGGTAAGTATTGTCGAAAAGCAAATCTTTAAAATTGAATCTTCGCAATATTTATCTAAGGCACAGGTACTTGTGGACAATACCACCACCCCCTTTTGTATTCTCTTTAAGAAACATCTTAAATTACATTCTGTTCTTTGTTACACATTTTCAAGTTTCCACAAAAATAGCAAGTTTCTGACAATGAGCCATTCGACTGGTGCTCTCTATAAAACACCAGTCGACAGGTAGGAACATTTTCAAAAAAACTTATCGTGGAAACTTTTATTTCGTTAGAAATGAATATAACAAAGAGAAGAATATAATTTAAGATCTAATTTTTAATAATATCCTTCGAACTTTGAAGTAAGACGGTGATTAAACGTTTTCTTTATAACTGGAAATTGCTTCACGTACAGTGAGCAGTATTTTAGCCATATTGAATGTACCTATTATTGTATACATACTACCTGTAGTTGAGAGTGGTGTATATTTAAATCAAGTAGAAACCTATCCATGAACTATAAGTTTAAACATACTACACCAGTGGAATCGGAGCGGTAGGTTTAGCGCGGGAGGTTTGGCATGCCATAAAACCCACGATTTCTTTTTGAAATGCCTGTACCAAGTCAGGACCATTGAAACTTCTTAACAAAAATCAGTATTTGATCAGTTCAAAGAACTTCTGTTCCCACAGTCAATTGTGACTCACATGGGAAAAATTTTTGGTAGTCGATTCCAACGTTTGCCAGTTTGTTGGACTTTCATATGTGTTTATTGTTGTTTTGGACAGTTCCTTGGTATTCGGCATAGTCGTAGCAGCCGGTACGACAGGTACGGCTTCCGCTGTACCAATATCAAATGCGATGCTACGCCTCTGTTCGGTATCTTATTACCTTCATTTAGAATGATCCCAGTATAGACGTCTGCAGAAAATGACAAGTACAGTCAATTAATTGCTTAAAGATACGAACATTTTTATTATTAGTAAACAATATCCTATCAAGATCTTTGAAAACAGAAACTAAATTGTTGCAGATAACATATTCCCTTTATTACGATGACCCAAGTATAGCCACAAACATGTAACATAAATAGCAAAGAAACCCGAACAAGAGCCAAAAGTCAAGGGACACTTACAAATCCGGATGTAGACAAACATACACAGCGCAACACAAAAGCAGAATGCGAGTAACCGGAACCCACGGGTGCATTAATGTGTTTCGGACTATTGTTTGTTTGTTTGAATGATGTTTAACGCCATTTTCAGCAATTTTTCAGCTATATCATGGCCTCCAGTTTTTATTTTGGGGGGGGGGGGGGAGCCGGAGTGAACCTCGACCTTCGGTCGGAAAACTGGCAATCCTTGTCAATTAAGATTGGAGTCGAGTACACCCTGCCCGCAGTGAGACTCTAACCCGCAATCACAGTGTTGACAGACCACGTGATCAAAAGTAGAAGAACCACCTTAACCACTCGGCCACAGACGCGTATGCAATGGCCGCCTGTAATTAGACACCCGTCGAGTTCATTGTCATGTATTGAAAATGTCAAACCCACGAAACACTACCTTATGACTCGGCGAAAATGTCATATCATATTTGAGATTGAATTCCCATAACCATCAATACGTCACGTCATTGTGACGACCATAAAACTTCTGGAGATATAACATCAACCTAGGTAAAACAAACCCTTGTTTATGTAGTTTAGTAGCCAACAGCATTGATCGGTCTACAAAATCCGACTACCGATCACAGCATCTAGAATAACGTGTAAGTTGTGAAACGTACACACAATCGGCTGGAGCTGCTGGAATGTTGCTGTCGAAGAACGGAAAGTTGACAATTGGAAAGTTGAAGTCATCACATTTTTCGTGGAGTCTTGTTTGTAGTTTTCCGGTGACTATTTCTAGAAGTAGGTCTAAGTAAGAAGCTGACCGTAGTGTACTGATGTGTCTTTAATTTTGGTAATCTTAATTTTCAACCTTGGTAGGGTAAATTAAATTCAAATAGTCACAAAGTTTAGCATTGTTGAGGGACATTACATTATCAATATAGTGGCATATGAAATTAAAAGTCTGGCTCAATGTCTCTTCTTTCTTTTTTCAGTAGGCCTTCTAGGAACTCGGCCTCATAAGAGTACAAAAACAGGTCCGCGATAATAGGAATCCAAGTGCCTTAATAAATAGGAAATTGTTTACAATTTGTTGGAAGAAAGTTTTTAGATCTGTGTAAAAAATGTAGGAGGAGATGATTACACAAAATAGGTACAATCTTCTGCAGATGTCCTGAAAAATGACTATGTTCTCATGTCTGGAAAATAATACTGGAACAATTCCATAATAACAGGTGCACAACTTAAATACATGTGCAATCTTTCTGTGAAGTTTCAGAGATCTAGATTGATAACAGTAGGAGTAGTTGATTATACAAAATAGATATCCTATTTTCAAGTAGCTTCCTGCAACCATGCCAAAAATTAATAAAAATAGGGCATTTAATGATACCTGTCACGTTTCATTCTTTTTCATACTCATGAACACATTTTACTGAATTACTAACCAGTCTCCAGGAACAGCTAAGCATGATAACAGTCCAACTCAGAAGACAATTTTTACCTTGACCCTGGACCTATACAAATTATTTCAAATTGGCACAACTCAAAAACTACAAATGTGCTGAAAATTCAATCTAATCTTCATTTTATAGTACAATTTACTTAACAGCTGTGCAAAGTTTAAACAAAATCTTTTGACCAAAAAAATATCTTAAATTGGCTTAAGTCAATAACTACAAATTGGATAGTACTTAAAATCAAACTTGATATTCATTTTATAGTACTTTTACAGCTGTGCAAAGTTTAAACGAAATATGCTGACACGTTTTCAAGTTATCATCTGTAAACCACCAAGGCACAGACAAACGGGCAGACACTCATATCCATGTAAGGAACAATAAGACAATCTCTTTCCATCACAAAAGATGTGTAGGACATTGATGTAATGATTTGTTTGTTTGTTTACATGGTGTTTAACATGTTAAATACCACTTTAAGTAATATTGTGGCATCCAATTTTTGTGAGGGAGGAAGCTGCAGTACCCTGAGGTAAGAAAAACTCAATTTTTAGAATTAAAATTTGGTTTTGTAAAATAAATACTTACCATCATAAATTTAGATATTCTCCCTATTCGCAGCTTGTGAACCGGAAGTACTACAAATAAAATACCCTTTGAGACAACCCCCATTCCCACCTGGCGCATGTGCGACCATACTCTCCATCATTTTTCTGTGAACCAAACAGCTAGTTCCCAGAGGGGGATGAAGGGGAGATGGGAGGGACCTTCAATTTATGATGGTAAGTATTTATTTTACAAAACCAAATTTTAATTCTAAAAATTGAGTTTTTATTACAATAAATACGTTACCATCATAAATTTAGATATAAACAAAATTGAACGCAATGCTGAATCTCCTTTAAATTTGGGGGGAACCACCACCTGTTGAGCAGTAACCAAAGGTCCCAAAGCAAAGAGGTTGTCACAATGATGGGGCATAGAGCGCAAGTAGTGGTTATAGAAGGTGCTGTCTGACCTCCAATAACCAGCTGACAAAACCTCAGATAAAGAAGAGGAATTAAAAATATTTCAGGAGGAGGCTAACGCTCTTACTTCATGTGCCTTAACTTGATGCTTAGAGAAAGTATTAGGAGGAGAGGATTTGTAAGCCGTAAGGACAGTTTGACAAATCCAAGTAGAAATGGTTTTTGCTGAAATATCCCGCACTCCCTTTTTAATAGGTATAAATAGACGGGTAGAGTTAGGTCTTCTCAGACTAGAAGACCTAGACAAATATTCCAGCAAAGTTCTAACTGGACACAAAGTCTTATCACCGGCCACTGCAGGTAAGGATGGAATGGTGATAATCCCACAGCCTTTGTATGCCAATTGATTCTTGGCTAGGAAAGAAAGATCTGTTAACAATGTCACTGAAGTCTGCTGTAAATCACATACAGGATTCAGAAATAGAAAAAGCATGAATCTCACTTCTCCTCCGTCCAGAAGCTAAGGCCAGAAGAAAACAACATTTATAAGATAAATGTTGGAAACTAGTATAGGACAATGGTTCAAAAGGAGAAAGCTGTAAGGCTTGCAAAACTACAGCCAAGTCCCAAGGAGGAACCAAACGTCTCTGTTTGGGACGCTCCAGGTAAAAATTTTTAATAAGGAGAGACAAAAACTGGTTTTCTCCAAAATTCTCACCTCCTGAAAGGTGAATAGTTCTGGAAATAGCAGACCTATAACATTTAATAGTAGATGGTGCAAAACCTTGATCCTCAAAAAGAAAAATGAAAAAATCAGCTAACTGTTGTACAGAGGCTGAGAGAGGATCAATTTGTTTTGAGTTGCACCAAGAACAAAAGATTGACCACTTGGAGTCATAGATGGCCCCTGTGGATTGTCTAACTGATCCAGAGATACGCTTAGTTGCCCTGCCAGAAAAGCCTCTCTTTCTGATTCCTGACCTGATAGCAACCATGAAGACGTAGAAGCTGAACACCTGAGTGTAGCTTCCTGCCTTTGAACTGGGATAATAGATCCTTCCGAAGAGGAAGACAAAGAGGATTTGCGCAGGACAACTGCAGCAGATCTGGAAACCAACTCTGTCTCGGCCAGGCTGGAGCAATAAGAATGGTCTTGCAACCGTCCTTGCGAATCTTGTACAGAGTTCTGGGAAGGAGACGAAAGGGAGGAAACATGTAACTGAACATCCCTTTCCAAGGAATCGACATAGCATCTACTGCTATCGCCTTGTCGTCCGGAATAGGAGATACATACGTTTCCAGTTTGTGATTTAAACTGGTTGCAAACAGATCTATGTGGGGACGATCCCACAACAGAATGATCTGCTGAAAAACTGCTGGATGTAATTCCCATTCCGTTTTCACAGGATTCTGAGAGCGAGATAGAAGATCTGCTACAAGATTCGGTCTGCCTGGTACATGCTTCACTGTCAGATTCTGTTGCAAAACAGAAGAATCTCTCTGCATAGAAGAAACAGAGGGTAAGAGTGGGTTCCGCCCTGGTTCTGAAGATAAGCCACCACAGTTGAATTGTCTGTGGCTATCAACAGAGGCTGACCCTGAACTACTTCTAAGAAGTGTCTCAGGGCCAGCAAAACTGCCCTCATCTCCAAAACATTGATGTGATCCTCCAACTCGAGAGGAGACCAAAGGCCTGAAACTGACCTGCCTTCCAGATAAGCGACCCAACCTGAAAGGGAGGCGTCTGTGAACAGCGTCAGTTTTGGAGCCGGGGGATCTAGAGGTAAACCTTTTAGTAGGCTCTCCATCTGTAACCAACAATTGAGATGAGGGAGAAGTTAAGGCTGCACAGGAATGAGAGCTTCCCATTCCTGAGATGCTGGATGCCAAAACTCTGAGATACCACTGAATAGGTCGAATGTGAAGGCGACCCAACGGTACTATGTCCATCAGTGATATCAGGAAACCCACTAACTGAAGGAAACGTCGAGCAGGGATTGTACAGGCTAGCGAAATCTCGATCACTAGCTGGTGCAGCTTCAGAATTTTCTCCTCTGGAGGAACAACAAGGCCTAAGACTGTAAGGTACCTTTCCCCGAGAAAAATGAAATCTTGACTGGGGAGAATGTCCGATTTATCCGAAGAAATCAGAAACCCCAATTTCAAAAGAAGATGGATTACAAATTGGGTGTGTTCTTCCAGAAGAGAAAAAGACTGATTCTTCACCAGAGAATCGTCGAGGTAAGAGTGAATGAAAATCGACTGGGTGTGAAGAAAAGCCACAACAGTCTGAAACACTCTTGTAAATACCAAAGAGGCCGTGGAAAGGCCGAAGGGCATTGCTTTGAAAGCATAAACCTTGCCTGCCCACACCAACCTGAGATACCTCCGAAACCTGTGTGCTATTCCAATATGGAAGTAGGCATCGGTCAAGTCTAGAGAGGTAGTCCACATCCCAGGAAGGATGTCCTGATTGACCTGCTGGTTTCCATTTTGAAATGGGGAACCACCAAGAACCGATTCAGGGCCGAAAGGTCTAGTACAGGTCTCAAATTCCCGTTCCCTTTGGGAACCAAAAATAGACGGGAATAAAAACCTGGACTGATTTGTGGAATAACTTCCTCCAACACACCTTTCTGAAGCAGGGTTCCCACCTCTTCCTGCAACAATCGATTCTTGACAGAATCTCTTGTCTGGGAAAGATCCAAGGAACAGACGACAATGAGGAGACCTCCTTAAAATGAAGTCCCAGTCCCCTCCGTAGTACTGATAGAACCCACTTGTCTTCTGTAATCAGTTGCCACTGAGGAAGAAAGCGAGACAACCTGCCCCCCACTGGGATCCCAGGAAGAGGAGTAGTAAAATATACCTTTTCCAAGGGAACCCGGGGAAGTACTACCGGAGGGGAAAGCCCATCATTTCTGCTGTTTCTTCCTCCTCAAAAAATCTGCGCTTCTTGCCAGCAGAAGAAGGAACAGCAGAACTAGGGTTAGCTGATCTCTTCCCACCAAGTGTGGGTCGAGATACTGAACCCCGAGGTTTGGCAGAGGAGGAGTGTGACTGAGACGTCGACACTTTCCTCTTACCATCGGAAAGTTGAACATCAACGTTCACAGTGGGGGGGGACCTTGTTAACCTCAGTATGAAGTTCATCCAAGGACATCCCAAACAATTTCTACTCATAAAGAGGAGGAAATAACAACGACTCCTGCAAAACCTCAGAGACAGTAGATTTTTCTAAAATCTCTTGCCTCTTGGCAAAGGAAAAGTTAGCCGGAGTGCCAAGCAACAGTAACTGCGAGGCTCCTAGGCTACCATCCACTTGCAGGAGAAGAGCCTTAATCTCGTTAAACTCCTTTCCCTGGTCTTTCAGCAAGGTTCCAGCTGCTGCCAAAAAATGCTCAGCATTCTGGAGTACTGAAGACAAAAGTCTGAGATTGTTCTCTGACTTTGCCCACAAAGCCTGAGTTAACCTGAAACCGTCCACTGGTTTTGACCCCAAAACCCCAGAAAAAGCCTTATCAACAACTGGGGCCGACTTTCCCATGGAAGTACCGTGGATCTCAAAATCCTTCGGCTTGACCTTACCTGGGAAAGACAAAGGCTAAAACCAGTGAACTTCTGAGGAGTTGAAGAAGCTAACTCCTGGAAAGTAGAATTTATAGTCAAGAAGGCAGACTTGAAATGTCCAGACTCTGGAAAGGACCTATAACCCTTATGGTTGTCCTTAACAAGACCAGGCGACCGTTTCACTAAAGATCGTAAGTCGTAAACGTAGACGTAAGTGCACTCTTAAGAGTTACGACCGTTTCACTAATATTTAAAAGTTACGAGTTACGATAAAAGTTTATCGTAAAGTTACGAGTGGTTATAGGCACTCTTAACTCGTAAATCGTAAAACGTAAATGAACGCACACTTTGCAAAAATGGCCGCTTTGTTTTCCGTTTTGTATCAAGAGGAAAGAGGAATTAAAAGACAAAGAATATTTCGGGACCACACTAACCCGCTAGACTTTCTTTGCGATACTGAAGTAATAGAACGATACAGAATGCCAAGAGAACGGATTTATTCCCTATGTAATATACTACGGGTGGATATTGAGTACACATGTGAAAGAAGTCACCCGATTCCACCCATAATTAAAGTAAATATGCTTTACATTTCATCTACTTTCACTTTCCTTATAGTAAATAATATTGTGATGACGTCATCAAGGGCGCGCTTAATTTAGATACATCGGTGCACCGTAAATAAATGTCTTTTGATTTGATTACAGTGTTCCAATTTTTCTGCTAATATTCATTAATACATTCCTAATGCAAGTGACGGGGAAAACTTTCCCAATTTTGCCTTCGTGCCATGTTACGTAATGGGTTGCTACAGACGCATTACCTCCAACGTTAGAGAGTTCCATTCTTAGTCGTAAGTCGCAACACTTAAGACTTACGTTTACGACTTCTTTGGTGAAACAGTCGTATACGTGCACGTAGGAAAATCGTAAGTGTAATCGTAGACTTAGGATTTACGATAACTTTAGTGAAACGGTCGCCAGAACACGTCATAAAATCAGATGGTGGAACGGTCTTATGAGGAGGGGAGAAAAGAGGGAAGCTACCAAGCTCCCTCTGAATGGCATACACCCTATTCCTCAAAGAATCTGGAACCGAAGATTGAGTTTCCTGTGCAACAGGAGATCTAGGATCTGCTGTTGCAGAAAGTGAATCCTCATCCTCTGACAAGAAAACTCGACTACGAGGAGCCAGAGAAATGCTATCACTCTCCTCCTGTATAGCAGTAGGAGCCTGGGTTGCTAAATTGGATGACTCAGAAAAAGGAGTCCTATTTTCCAGGAGAGATATTCGATTCCCCAATTGCAAGAATTGGGCATTAACCACAGCTTGCAATTTGGAGATCGAACATGTCAGGGCCTTTATAACTTCACTAGGGGAAGACTCTAAAGGCACCCGACTAGCCATGTCCCTAGAACCTTGCCAACCAGGGGGCAAGGAAAAAGGGTCATAAGGGGGGTAGCCCGGCAGAGGTGGGTACTGATAATTCAAAGGCCACCTTGACCTAGCAAAAGAATCACTCCTTGTACCCGTGGGGAAAGTCTCAGAAGTGGAGACAGAACTTACCACGGTGTCCACAGGTCTAGTAATAGTATGGGTAGCTTTACTAACCGCCGAAAGCCTAAGCTGAGAGGCCGAGGTACGAGGGGCGGAAGCAATAAACCCTGGAAATAACAAGGAAGCATCAGGGGCTACACTTTTATCATCAGTGGTGGTCAATGACCGCCATGGGGACAATTCTATACCGTCCTCCTTGTCACCGATGTTTTGTGACATTGACATGTTCAAGTACGTCTTATTTTTCTAAATATTACCTGAACTCTCACAAAATAATGTAATTAATACAATTATTATACAACAAATCTTCACAAACTCTTCCGAATATTACAGTCTTTGGCTGCAACAAAATCACGTGCGTGCTGCTTTGGTAAACCGGAAAAAATGATGGAAAGTATGGTCGCACATGCGCCAGGTGGGAATGGTGGTTGTCTCAAAGAGTATTTTATGTGTAGTACTTCCGGTTCACAAGCTGCGAATAGGGAGAATATCTAAATTTATGATGGTAACGTATTTGTTGTAATAAAACTGGTAATTCGTCAACTCAGTGTTTAACAGGCACATACACAATTGATAGCAGATGACAAACTACCTTAACCATTCATCAACTACAGAGGCCCCAATCATGTAATTATAATCTTTGATATTTCAAATAACATTTCTTTATGTCTATTGCATTTCCTCTCATTAAAATAAAACAAATATTTTATTAATCTACTAAATCATTGGACCAGTTATTTCTTAAAAAATATCAGAATAAAACACTTATTCTGTTTTGAATGCTAAGAAATATTTTGATAAATTTGTGCTATTTTCTTCCTTGTGTAAGGATTTCAGTCAACGAAATCGGACCACAATGTTAAAGCAACCAAGGCAGGGGAACTGAAAATCCCTTGGAGTCTTCACACATAGCCAATGTTGGGCTTAACTCACAACCCCAGGATGACATGCTGATGATCAGTACCAACCATACCATACCAACCACCACCTCAAAAAGTCCTAATACTGGTAAGAAACCGTCAGGAACTAATTCCCTAAGTTATAGAGTTGACTTACTGTGATTGCTTTGAACCAATAATAAACATTTAAGTTGAAATCCATGTATTAACAAAATAGAAATGCCATTCTTATTTGGGATGAGGTAATTCACAACACATAAAATACTATTTGGGAAATTTAGTTTGAGAATAGATTTTAGATTTTCGTAAAACAAGCCTAATGTTAACCCTAATGAAAACATCAGCTTTCCTTTTACTGATTGATTGGATGTCACAAAGGTAAGTCAGAATCCTGTCAAAGATTAGCAAACAATTGATAGTACCTATTACAATTTAATACTAAGAGTGGTGTTTATTTTATAGATGTATACAAACATATAGTATTAACCTTGAAAGCAATTTGAATTTGTCTTTCTGTTTGTTTGTTTGAATATTGTTTAACGCCACTTTCAGACATTTTTCAGCTATATCATGGTGTCCAGTTTTTATTGGGGGAGGAGGCCGGAGTACCTGGAGAAAAATCTCGACCTTCGGTAGGAAAACTGGCAATCCTTGTCAATTAAGATTGGGATCAAACGCACCCCGTCCGCAGTGAGGCTCCAACTGGCAATCTGTGTTGACAGACCACATGATCAATAGTAAACAAACTACCTTAACCACTCGGCCACCGAGGCCCAAATTTGTCTTTCTGGGTGCCATGCATTTTTAAATGGAACTACACATAAGTTTTCTTCTTTCCTACTAAAAATTAAAGATTCATGTTCAACCATTTAATTCAAAGCTTTTGCAATGAACTCGTACCATTTCCAGAATAAGTTACTTGGCCAGAGATTAAAAATTCATACAAATATATATTAAAATGTTTTTCCATCACACTGAATCATTTAGTCTGAATATTTTACTGTCATATATTGTCTCATGCTACATTGTATTTCACCGTTAATGTCTGTTTCACTGGTGAAAGTTAACTATTTCACTGGTGAAAGTGAAAGCAAATGTTTTTTTCCTGTTCTTTTCCGTCTGCTGCTCTTTTTTGCACTTAATGGATCATCAGACTCTTCACTGTCAGCTTCTACTTGACTGTTGGTTTCTGAAACAAAGACATAAACATGTATAATAAAGACCCTTCCTCCCTTTTTTTTTTAGATTGGCAAAGGGTGGAAGAATTTGAAGACTATTTCTTTAGTTTCTTTGAATAAATCTCATTCAAGGCCTACCACCACTATATAAACTTGTTTGAATGCCATTTTCAGCTACAGTTGAACTTCAATACTCGAAATCTGATCGCTCAAACACCCTGGATTTCTCGACACCTATAAAAGTACGGAACTTTACGCCTATATAATCAATGGTAAAATTGCTTCAATTTCTCAACCACTGATTTCTTGAAAAATTGAACTAAATTAGCAGTAAAAATCTATTGCACAAACCATGAATAACTCAAACTAAAATTATTTATGACTTGGTTGATTAATTGGTCATAAAGGTGTCAAGATCGAAGCCATACCTGTAAAATGCCATGGTTGATCTTTAATCCCTTATAATTAACCTAACTGTCATAAATTTGTATTTATGTATGCCTTTGTCAGCAAATTTGTTGAAATAGGTTGTAATAATTAAAATATGCGCCAATAAATTGCTATCAAATAAGATTCGAGGTCATTGACACAATTACATAATGCAATAATACTTATATTAAACAAGAACAATAACAGTTAACTTTATTTCAACAAAAACACAAATATGTACGTAAAAACGAGATTTATATATGAAATGCAATGAAGAAACACAATTTTATTAATCCAATGTGACAGGAAATTAACTGAGGTATATAAACTATCGATTCCAGTACACTCATGAACCATTGCCAAAAATCACAAGTCACAGTTTCTGGAACTCCCTATTTCTCGAACAATTTTTGTCAACCCCTTCCAGTTTAAGCCATCAAAGTTCGACTGTATATCATGGTATCCAGGTTTTATAGGGGATAATTTCATGTCAATTATGTGGAGTCTAGACCACCTTGCCTGCAGTAAGACTCAAACCAGCAATCTCAGTCTTGACAGATCACATGATCAATAGTAGATGATTAACAATTGATACCACTTGGCCACTGATGCCCCCTTTAAACCTTGGAAGAACTACATATAATAATGTAGAAATGTTCATATAAAATAGAAAATATTTCTAAGTACTTTCCTCTACACTGTCTAGTATATTTGAATAAAATTGTGTAGTCTAAGCAAAAGATTTTCAATTTCTTCTTAATTTTCTGGATTTCCAGGGGTTGAATCTAATTTTTATCTATGTTCATGCCTGGTATCACTATTTATAATTGTGTCAAACTTAATGAGAAACAATTACATACTGAAGCTTATCAGGCACCAAAGTCGGGTTTTATCTGATACAAAAGTGTTTAACTGTTCATAAAAACCCCTGAATGTTAAGGTTCAGACAAAAATATAGATTGTTTTCTTGTTTTACTGCTACGTCATAACAACTCTGAAATTTTTTGTATTGGTTACTAAGAGCTACTCCACAAAGAAATATAAAAAGGGGGCATTGGAAGGCACTTTATATTAAATAGTTTGGGGTCCCAGTGAATAATTGTAAAAGTACAATACATTAATTTTGTTCTTGTGCGGTTTGTGGGGTTTGAAAAGAGTGCATTTCAAAAACCTATAAAAATTTTCCTTGAATAGCCATGATTAAAAATAAGCGAAACAGAGTGTGCAATTTTGATCTTAAGCTTACTGAAGTAAGTACCTTGTGAAGATTTATCCAAATCAAACATGTCTATGTCACTTTCCTCATCTGAACTGAATGACAATTTTGGCTTCTGTTTGTTTCGAGTTGATCTTTTTTGAACGGGCGTCCTATTTTCTTTAAAATCTTCATCCAGATCGCTTTCGCTGTCCACACGACGTCTTTGTGTCTTTTTTAGACCCTTTGCTGAAAATAAATATAAATGTTTCTTTATAAAACCGATTACTCAAGCACACTTGTCATAATTAATGCAGATTATTTAATAAAACGGTTTACTATAATGGCCATAGAGTCTCAATTAAACACAAAGATATGACCAAATTGTATTGTAGATTCAATGAGGCAAACAATATTTCACTGAGAAAAAGGTTTTCACAATGCACAATAATATTTTATCAAAATTGTACAGTTTAAAATGTGATACTTTCATTTTTAAATATTTAAGCTATATGTATTTATCATTCTTAAAAAAAACAACAGAACTTTTTGAAATAGAATAAGGTATATCAACTAGACAACAGATTCCATTTCATATCTTTTTAGTTAACAATGACACAACATTTTTTTGAGTTATATACATCCAATTTCATTTATAATACTTTAGTATAGAAATAAGGGATGATCGAAGTCTACTGGACAAACGGATTATAGTACAAAATAACTTCTATATTATGGATTTCATCTTGGATAACTTATTGTAATTCTTTCAAAAAAGGATTCTACAAATGGTCACATATAGCACTAGCTCTAGGGCAGATTTTAACTGGAATAGTTGTAACACTTTTTTGTATCCACAAATTTTTTTTTTAACACTAGAATACAACAATGACATGCATACAATTCGTATCAGGCAAGAACATTTCCAATTTTCCTACAATATAAACATGTCCACATCTACATTGCATAATGATGCTTTCGAATGATTAGCAGCTAAAATTCTTAATATTCTATTGATTTCAGGCCTCCTTAAACCAGAACAAGGTGTTCATATTTATGTATTATTTGTGTTGTCATGTTTTATCATTTCCCTCATTAACTTAAATTCAAACTATAATTTGCTTTTGTCCATGAAATTTTTAGTTAATTTTTTGTAAGCTAAAATTCTATTGTGGTTAGTAATGAAAATGAAGACAGACTGTCACAATCTGCAGCATCAAATTGCTTACCCTTCTGGCATATCATCTCTCGTACCATTTTTTGGGGCGTGATCTTTTAACTGAAAAAGTTACAGTCGCAAAATCTAAGTATACCTTTTGTAAAAAAAAAACCAAACCTAAACTTTCTTTAAAAAAATTACCACCTTTAAAAGTTCTTTTTGGTGCTGATAAAAACAGTGTTACTGGTCAGGAATCAATTGTCAATATGTATGGTTGCTAATGACTTCCAAAAATCCCAGAAATTATCAAGTCTGAAATCCAATCCTTACTACGGACCAAAATAAATAATACTATGGGTTTGTAAGCAGTGTCTTCTCAAAGAGATTTATAAGTGAGACTCACAATTTTTTAACGTCTTCAGGCAATATAAATAAATATTGAACAATATTCTAAATTAAAAAAGAAAAAAACCAATAAAATACATTATAAAAAGCTTTGTCAAAATTTCTAAAACAGGCATTTTAAAAATGGGAAAAAGAGGGTGGTGGGTGAACTCAGCCAGATGACCTTTGTATTCAAGATTGGACACTGGAAACTGTTTTTACTATGAAAACTTTGACATATTTAAACTGTATTTACTAGGAACACTTTGACATAATTATAGGACAAAAATGATTTTATTGTAAGACTTAACCAACGTTAATACCTGGAAAAAATTAAAAGAAAAGTATCTCCTTGTGTTTTGTAGTTGAGCCAATATTACAGCAAGAATTTTTTTAACAGTCTTGCCTATTCTGGAGATTTTAAGAAACAGAAACTAAATGACAATTGTTCCCTGAACAGTAAGGCTCTATTCATTCAATAGCCAAATTTGTTTCACAAACTAAATTTGTTTTTAGCAGCATCCTTTTACAGATTAAACATTTCGATCACTTATAATTAGGTAAAATATTGATGATTTTGAAGGGTAAGAATAATGATATAAGCAGAAGCTACATGCAACAGACTATGCATTTATATACTTTAACATTCACACTATAAAATGGTTAATAAGTCTTTCTAATACGAGTACAAAGCTGCTAGTAAATTGGAGGGTGTGACATCAAGTTGATTTTTCTGTTAATAATAGAGCTCAATATGAATTTTTCATACCTGTAACATGTTAAACAAACTTTTTATAGGTCTTAAATAACTGGCAAATTGAAACAGACGCAGATTTCAATGGAATAGACCTAATTGCTGCAGCATTTTATTTTGTAACTGTAAATTATATTAAGGGCTATTCCATTCAAATAACTATGGGAGGGCAGGATAGAAGATCCCAATCCCAAATGGATCCACAAGATAAGCTTTTAGTTCATTAGACACTTTATTCATCACCCATGTCCAAAAAAAAAAAATTCCTCACTACACCCCAAAAGACTTTATTTAAAGTAGAATAGCCCAAAATTATTGCATACGTCTGTAGAAATGATTCAGCCAAATAACTGGCAAAATAAAATTTACAAAATCAAATAATTTGTTCATGCCAAAGTTCAATTTTATATAATTAAGTAAGATACACGTTCTAGTCAGGTTACCGCTGTAGTTCTCTCAAGTTTACTTTGTGAAATCAAGGTGAATAAGAGCAACAAGAAATCATAAAATAAACAATTAAAAATTAAAAAAAACAAACAAACCCTTAAAAACATTGAACCTAAATGTGTGAACTATCAACGAACTGTAATTGCCTCAATGGAATAATATTCAAACCAGTCTTGCTGAAAAAGGTCTTCATTTTTTATAATTTCTCAACGCAGAGCTCTCTTATAACTGAAAGGATTATATTTCATGAGAAGGTAATAACAGAAGCAATTTTCTTCCAGGGGGAGGCAACACAAAATTTAGAATACCCTCTTTGGCAAGACAATTGGACAGAAAATAACAAATATTAACCTGGTGTTTTTCCTGTTTTTCCTCCTTTTCGTTTATTTTTCTGTAGATCAGCTGCTGCACCTGAGGCCTGGCTTGCCTTCAGTGCTATTTCTCCTTCCTCTAATCCTTTCTGGTGACAAGCTTCTATTCTCTGTTCTAATTCATCTATCAATGTCTGAAACAAATATAATTGATTACAAATAACACGAGGATACAAATATTTACATCCTTAAACATTATCAACAAATTAATTTTGTCATTTTCATCAATATGTGATTTGTTTTTAAAGAAACAATATGACAATTAAGTTAACAAAAACTGTTTCTATTATTATGGAATATAAAAACCTCAGGTGGGAAGGATGGACAGACGCAGACAAATGAATGAACCAAGCAGAAAAGCTATATGTCCCACATCCCATGGTGGGATATAAAAAGATTTGACAATATTTTCAATCTAAAATGTTTGTTTTTAGCATAATTATATTATTAATTATATATTAAAATAGCAAGTTTATAGTTAATGTTAACAAGTGTGGACTGTGAGCACGCTCACGAAGGGATGCACCCGCTTCGTTTCAAGTCCAATTATCTCCCCTGAATAATATCAGACAGCGACGAAAATTCCTCATGCACATCTACATATGATGTACTTCCTTCAAGTAAAGTTTCATCAAAATCTGTCAAGCGGTTTAGGAGGAGAAGCGCTTACAAAGGATGTGGACAGACGGACAGACAGACAGACAGGGTGATTCCTATATACCCCCCAAACTAGTTTGCTGGGGGTATAATACCTAAGAGGATATGGCAAAATAATGTAGGGCAAAACCACCACGGTTTGAACAGGGCCATAATTAAAAATATGTTTGTTTGCACTAACGCGAGCGACCGGGAAAAAACCCGCCGACCCGGAAGTTTTTTATTAGCCCAAAAAACGAAAGTTTTTTTTCCGGAATTTTCCCGTTGTCGTTTATGTCATTGTTCCATCTTTACAATTATCGACATATTTCCGGTTTGTAAATTCTGCAAAATCATGGACAGATTCACTCTGTCTTCGTCTGTCAGGTTGAAATACAGCGAAAAAAAAAAAAAAAAGTTTACCTACCTACCTACCCAACCTGAAAACAATGGGTAGGGTAAGTCCAAACTGAAATATTTTTAAGTGTGGCCCAAGTACCTACTTTTGAAAAAAAATTGACAATTTTCAATCACATTTTAAAAAGTTATCAACAACATGTTTTAATTTTACAATAAAATCTATAACTAGTCACAATATCATATTTTCATACTGTTTTTAAAAACCATTCAGACCTTTTTGAGTTTGTCTGAACAAAGGTACATGTCCGAACCATCAAAAATGAACAAAGGTACATGTCAGAACCATCAAAAATGAACAAATAAAATATTCAAATTGTAAAAGATGTGGTGACATTTTCCTCAAAGTCCAAATACCTTCATTTCAGGCTTAGCAAAACTCTTTGATTTACTGATAATCTGACTAAACAGGTTGTAGACATCGTCATCTGATAACTTGTCACCAAAGCAGGTAAAGTTTTCCTGGAGTTTACGCAGACCCTTGATACTGTATGTTAGCATTGACAAGCAGAACGATAAGTCTCTCCATTGTCTATCAGTTCTGAAATACAAACCAGGAATCAATCTTATTTTTCTTGAAGAATTTTTTTGCAAAAAAATCATCGACATTATTGCACTTTTTACTCCATTAACAATAAGTTCTATCATACCAAAATCTTTGTTTTCTTGAACACACAACAGGCAAATTAGTAGACCTCAAACTTTTTAGGACACAATGTTCATGATACATACAGAACAGCAGATGAAAGATTACTGAAATACTGATTAATTACTGGAGAAAAGCATTAAAGGCTTTCCATTACAATATATTTATGGTACCCAACTTTAATGCTTTAAAACTTGTACACACTTAGAGTTGCCCAGGGGTCCGGAAGTTTTCCCTGCCTATTTTGGTCATTTTTCCCCTTAAGAAACTACCAAATTCTATGGTAGTGAATATTGGTCTGGGGTCGTTTCTTACCGAAACTTTGTTTGCACCTCGGGTCGTTTTGCCATGATAGTGTGAATAAGTGGGTTGTATAATGGAATTTGGGATGGCTCCTAGGATGTATGCATCATTTGAAAAAGAAAAAAATGTAGAGATACATTCTCCTGTCGAAAAGGTCTTTATTGTAAGATGACATGTTGTCTATGCAACAAAATAATGGCAAACAGGTTGTTTTGATGAACATCCCGGAGAGTTTTTGATTAACCAGAAATAGGAAGTTTTCACGTAATTTCCACTAGTTCGGAATCGAATTGAATTTATGCATTATTCTGCAATGGATGCTTTTTCAAGTTGTATTATTAAATGAAATAATCATTTTGTTCAAATTATTTTCAATGAATTTTTATTTAAATTGGGTTTCTCTTGATTTATGCAACATTTAGTCACATTGGCGCTTACGTAGTGTACAATTTTGAACACACATGTTTTTCACTAAAGTTGCACGTGTACTGTAAAGTTGTCATTTTCTTAAGCAATGTGATATAGAAACAATCTATAATATACAATCACTGTTGCTTCAAAATGTTGTTGCAAAAGTATGTTTACGATATGGATGAAACAGATCTGTCACCTGTTGAGATTATTACGTCATCACCAGTCGGTGGTCAATAAACACATGTCAATGACAGGAAAAAGCCTTAGGGTTGATTTTTAATACAAATATTTCTACATAGCAGAAATTGAAAGGATTAAATCCAACAAATGATTATTGCATGTTAAATATTACTTTTTAGATGTTTTTGATTTGAGCAAATCTTAGTCGGTCATTTTAGTGTAAATTTCGGTCATGTGCGGCAAATATGACCGTTTCCGGACACTTGGAGATGCCATATATGATTTTCAATTTTGCAGTATCAGGAAAAGAAATTTTTTATTGTGCCACATAGCTGCAATTTGACTGTGCCATTCTAGGGTACCTTGTATGTTTAAATGTTTAAAATTTCATTACTTACGTTGTAGCCCTAAATCTATGGCATAATTTCTCAACAAGACTTTCACACTGTTTGTCTTTCTGAATAAATGAAAACAAGTACCTAAAAATTATAAAAAAACATTCATGAAAATTTTGATCTTTTCCAATAATTTGTTAGAGCAATTAACTTACATGTATCACTTAGAAATTGTATGTTACTACAATATTGTTACGGATTTCTATTTATCAAGTGGATGCATAGTCTATTTCCATAGTCATTCTTGGGGTTTCCCTTTTTAGGAAGCATCTTCACTGTTTTTATTTAGTGTTTTACTCTGTGCTTTGGTTATTATATCTATTTAGTAGTTCTAATGAACTATTATATTTGCAGTCTTTCCTGGGGTTCCTTTCAACACCTCAAATTGCTGGACATTAATCCTAGAAACCCCTGACATTTGGCAGGAAAACTGGCAATATCTTAAAATTAAGGTTGGAGTCGAGCACACCGTGCCCACAAAAGGCTCGAACCCACAACATAAATGTTGACAGGCACATAATCAATAGTAGAAGACAACTACCTTACCACTTGGCCCCTGAGGCTCGAACTGACATTTGTAATACATCTTTATATTAATATAATAATTATACATTAACAGAGATAGTTGCAATGCTGATATTTAAAAAAAAAACTCCCTTGTTAAAGGTTTCAAAACCTTTTTTTTTGTTTTTTACAAATGCGGACAATTATGAATTATGTTTGTTCGTGTACTGCAGGAGAATGAAAACATTTGCTTTGTTCAATCTTGATTTGACATTCAGTACAAATGCTGAACAACAAATTGTTACTGAACACAAATTGATCTGTCAAAGGTCCGTTATTATGTGAATTACTCACTTCATGATAGTACGGAAGTTCTCTTCATCTACACCAATATCTGGATCAGACAATCTACTGATAATATCAGGCATAATGTTGTATATAGCATTTCCCTACATAAATAAATGATAAATTTAAAATAAATTTACAATTTTGCAATATATTTTATTACATATTTTTAAAGCAACTACATACAAAATGTAAAATGAAATGTACCCCAAAAGCACTTTCTAAATAAGGAACCAAATTAGAGAGAGATTTATGATCTCTACATGTCCATTTTTTAGAAATTAAGAATAACTACCCACAATTTCACATGTCACAGGTGTCTTTTTGTTTAACTGGTATAGCCCTTGAAAGACTCCTGATAAATTAAAAAAGATGCAAGTTTGTGTCAGAAATGTTCATTAAAGATTATTGTTTTTGGTTGGGTATAATGCATATGAATGTATTATATCACCCAATCCAATGTACATAAAGTGGTTTACTTTATTTAGCTTTAACTTTTTTTTACTTCTGGTCATATAATCTTTCAAGCAATAAAGTAAGCCTTATACACAACTGCATACGGTACCTTTTTAGAAAGTTCAGAGAAAAATAATTTGGCCAGTCCTGATATTCTGTCATCTCCATCAACAATACACATAGCCATTTCACTGATTTGACCTTTGACCTTCACCATGTCGTTCAATATAAGATGTGTGAGAATCTGCATAGTATTCTTCCTCACATGTGTTGAAGTGTCTCTCAACCTAAAGGAACACAAAAATACAAACTAAAATACTTCCCGAAATTGACAAGTGTAATAACAGTATATATAGTCTGAAATTGATTGAATCTACTAGCCTATCTTCTGGTACATCTGCTAACATTTTGCATGTTTTGGGGTTTTTTTTTAAAGCTGATGTTAGCCATTATTTCTGGTCTTTGTTTTTGACATCAATTTAAATACACGACTATAAAGGCACGTCACTGCAATTATTACATATTTTTTCACCAAACCAAATATTGTTTACTCTAGGGTCATCAATTTTTGCACATCATAAAAAAGAAACTTAATCCTTGAATGACATTAGCATGCATCTAATAAGCAATTTATTTTACACACATTATTCTTACACAAATGTAAGTATGTTCACATATACAAGTTCTTTTGTTACACTTTATTTATAGAGTAATTTCACACCCCTACCTTACATTATTTATGGAATGACCCTGTTAAATGATAACCATACTGATTTGCAAGGTGATAACCATACTGATTTGCAAGGTAAGTTTTCAAATTAGGATTGAACAAACCTCCCATATATATGTGCTGTCCATGGTTCTATCAGATTAGGAAATCTGAATGTCAGATCCCCCAAAGCTATTATGGTGTTGGCTCTGATGACAGGACTGGAAGATTTCTCTAGTATGGTAAACAGGAGCTGTAGATTGTCCTCACAAAAAGAAGAACTGTAAAAATATTTGAAATTTAATGCATGAAGATCAGTTTATTTAAGGAATGGCTACTATTTATTTAGTTTTATTGATTCATTGTAGTGATTTCTTATAAGTTAAATGTATACAAGTGTGGATAGTATTGCCTAAGTCCTTTAATGGCAAAAAAAAATTTCCAAGTCCAAGGGCAATAATTTCTTTAAAAATCATTTGACCAGAACAATATTCAAACTTGATCTGTAACTCAAAATGGTCGACATATGCATATCAGCTCAATATCCTAAAGCGTTTAGGAGAACAGTCAGGAAAACGTTATTAAGAAATTTTTTTAGGGCCACAATTTCATCAAAAATTTGCAGTTATATGTTATTTAAAGCTGATCTGTAACTTATAATGGTTGACTCATATACCAAATAACAGCTCAATATTTTCAAGCATATAGAAAAGTCTGGAAAACGAGCGTGTGACAGACTGACAGACAGAATGCAAATCTAAAGTCCTTTGCCTAATTGTTGGTGTTGAAACATTTTGCAGTAAATAAATCTGACAAAAAAACAATCAAACATGAAGTAGTTGTCCGACAGGTCTGAAAGTTGCTTAGGACGTACAACGTGATACTGAACCACCCTGCCAAATTTCAAATTGTTCTCATGTACGGTTTCTGAGAAAAGCTTGACGGAAATTCGTACGGACGGACATATGTAGGTACAAATGAAGTCTTAAAAAGGAATTAGTTGTCCGACAGATCTACATGTAAAAGTCGCTTAGGACATATAACTTGTGAAACTGAACCACCCTGCCAAATTTCAAATTGTTCTTATGTATGGTTTCTGAGAAAAGCTTGATGGAAATTTGTAAGGACGGATAACCATAAGTAAAACTTAAAAAATAAGTTTTGCTATGATATAAGTAAATGAAAAACTACAAATGTAGATATCCATAAAATACATGTAGCATCTTTGTTTAAAACCATTAAATTTAATTCTTACAAAATGTCATGAATCTACAATGGTTTTAAAACCATTTTACTTACGAACTAATGAAAATGACAAATAGATAAAGGTTTAAATGAAGACAAATTATTATCCTTTGTAAATGTTTTGTGGCTTTATATTAAAAATGGGTCTTTTGTATTAAGAGCACTATCCAGAAAGAAATCAATAAAATTTAAGAATATATTTTTGATACAAAGAAACCAGGAATGTTAGGAATATACATGTATTATTGAAACGCAATTAATTTGTGGAAAACATTTTACTCACCTCACCATCATAAATTTGGACAAAGCCATGGTTGCTGCAGTTCTCAACTGTGGACTGGAATATTTTGCTTGATTTTGACAAATGGTAACCAGTAATGGTCCCAGAATTCCTAGTAAATTATTTCCTGTAAACAGTTACAAGTTATATTAATTGGAATTAAAATTATTATTACTAATTAATAAAAAAACACAGGTTTCTGCTATCTTGACAGACCAGCACGAAGAGATACTATTCATTGAAGTTTACAATTATTAGTGATGTTTTTATTGTTTAGAAAAATGAGATGAGATGAAATTCACAATAATATGAACTTGCATTACAATCATTGATAGTTTCCAACATGTATTTAAAGATCGAATTCATGCAACTAGCACTTGCATCCAATGCACAACGAAAATGTGTCTCGGAAAAACTATATAATAATATTGGTAAACACCATCCTGTGGTATGTTCGTAAGTGTACAATATTTGGCACAGCCCTACAGATTTCTGCCAGGGAAGAGACCTCATCATGTTGTAGCTGTGTACTAGGTTTCATGAAGAAGTAAAGTAATCTTAGTAAAAAAAAAGAAAAGCTTAAACGTAAATGTAAACCTAATGTGGGACAGACGGACAGACAGACAGAAAAGCTGCATGTCCCCCAACTTTCCTAGGTGGCACAGAATAAAGGCATGCAATATTTCACAATGTACAAACATGAAACAAGAATGCTAAGTGTTACCTGTCACTATTTCCTGCTCACATATTTTCCTGATGTATTCAGCTTCAGCATCTTCAGCAGCAGCACCAGCCAATCCAAGCTCATCTTCTATAGCCTCAGATTCATTTTTTGACTACAAAACCAAGTCAACATCTTAACAAATAATGGAAAGTAGTTAATTGGGTTCAAAAACACTATTTATGTATACATTTGAAATATCTGAATATGAATAGATACTGAAATAAACCAGAGGCTCTTAAGAGCCTGTATCTCTCACCTGATTTTATAGGCAATAAAGGTTGCATTTCCTTGATGTTAAACGAAGTCCTGTAATTTTCAATAATCTTTAAAGAGGACCATCAAAACAATATTGCTAGAAAGTTTTGTTTCCAATTGGTTAACCGGTTTTATAGAGAAGAAGAAATTTTTTTAATTTGCCCATAGGGTCCTATATTAAACTAAGTAATCTATGTAATGCTGTGGTGGCCATTTTGATTTTCCTATTGGCATAAAAAACATAAACTTCACAGAGGACATCCAAACAATATTGCTAGTAAGTTTTGGTCTCCATTGGTTAACCAGTTTTAGAGAAGAAGCCTTTGAAAAATTTTTCCCATATGGTCCTATGTTAAACTAAGTCTTGCGGTGGTGGCCTTTTGATTTTCCAATTGGCATAAAAAATACAAACTTTATAAAGGACCATCTAAAATAATATTGGTAGTAAGTTTTGTTTCCATTGGTTAATCGGTTTCAGAGAAGAAACCTTTTTTAACTTTTTTTCCCATACGGTCCAATGTTAAACCAAGTCTTGCAGTGGCGGACATTTTGAATTTCCAGTTGGCATAGAAAACATAAACTTTATAAAGGACCATCCAAACAATATTGCTAGTAAGTTTTGTTTTGATTGGTTATCCGGTTTCAGAGAAGAAGCCATTTTTAACTTTTTTCCCATAGGGTCCTATGTTAAACTAAGTCCTGCGGTGGTGGCCATATTGGTTTTCCAACCCAAATAAAAAACACAAACTTTGTAAAGGTCCATCCAATGAACATTATGGCCAAGTTTGGTTTCAACGGGCCAAGTGTTTTCAGAGAAGAAGATTAAAATGTAAAAAGTTTACAGACGCCGCCGCCGACGGACACAAAGTGATAATAATAGCTCACATGACCCTTTGGGTCAGGTGAGCTTAAAAAATATCTTATTTTATTCTAGACCTTTTGCAAAAAAAAATGTTAATCCTTATCAATTAAGATTGAAGTCAAACACACTATGTCTGAAATAAGGCTAAAAATCCCTGTTTTGGTTCTAGAGAAATTTTTTGGATAGGGGGAATTAGTTGTCCCAATTAGGAAACAACAAATCGAAAATTCTTCATGAATGGTGTGAGCCAATTTCTGTTTTTTTCAAAGCGTTTTTTAATCTAGATAAAATTTTCTCCCAAGGCACATGTTTGTCGCCACACATATATACCTTGTCATTTTTCTTTGTGGGCTTCTTTTTCTCTTCTTGCACAGCCCTTCTTCTCTTTAGTTCTCCCAAGATACTGTTATCTAGATGAATCATCTGTCCAAATGCTATGTCACCAGCCAAGGAAACTAATCTGGTCAGTAAAGTGGTCACTTGATGTGGTTCATCATTGGATTCTTGTGAATCACCTATATGAAATGAATAAATGGGCATATTGTATGTTTGTTTAATTTTGTGCAAATATTGCTTAATACGTCCCAATAGCTATACCCATAATGAACAAACTGGTAGGTCGGGAAAGAAATTTCATTACAATACTTTTCTATAGGTTTCGGGCATTATAATACGAAGACAAGCAGAAAGGAAATATATGTGGACTAGAACTACATGCAGATTAAGTTAAAATTAATCTTGCATTGTAAATATGGCCTTCAACAAAGATTTTATTTCAATGTCAAGGACCTTTCAATGATTTTCATGGTCCTCTTGAATGATGCAACATTGTCAGCTTCAAAAACCAAAACAAAATATTATTTCAAATTCTGTTACGTAAAGCGCTTGAGTGATTTAACAAGTCCTACATAGATGTATCCTGATTCAAAGCTGTATTGCAAATTATCTTGCTCTTTTAAAAGTAACAATGAAAAACATCTTTTGTAATACATATAAGTAAGGTAAACGTGCAAACAGAATCACTTTCCAGGCAGTGTTCTAGGATTCCCATTTCCATCACCTGTGGAAAGTGATTTCTCAGCACGGGAAAGCCCATTTTTATTGTCATGGTCACCCGATACATTAAAAGTCGGGTTTCTTGAAAAAAAAGTTCATACTTGCCCTGTCATGATACAAAAATACATTAATTTTTTTGAACAGTTTAATTTCATAAATCAAGATTAAAAATTGAGTGTGGATGATTGCTTTCGTTATTTGATCAATGTTATACAGGTGCTTGTAATTTGAGTTTTCATCTCTGATGCAAACCATTTTTGAGATAAAGTATGAATGCAACAAGTACCAAATAAAACCCGGTAAAACTGGCAAAATCCGTTTTTGGGGGTAAACAATTTTCTAGGATTTTTTTGGTTTTGTTTTTTTTAAAATTTGGTAATGAATTATATAATATAATATTGATGTTTTTTCTTACTCGCACTGACTGGTACAAATATATACAAGGATGAAAATTTAGGAGTCTGTTATGTACATACACATATTTGTACATTATATTTTGAGATGTACACTTTGTTTAATAAAAATATCTACAAGAAACATAAGCAAGCCATTACACATTGCACAATAATCATAGCTTTTAAATTAAAATGTACTGTACCAAAAAAAGAATCTTCAATTTTTATCTGTATATTTTTAATTCAAAAATTAAAACGTCATTTAAGTTTACTTGAGATGTGGGAAAGCCAGTTTGTAGAGGACAATTTCCCCTATAAAGTTCAGTTTGCAAAAAAATCCTAGAACACTGCAAGGAACAAATTGGTTTTTTTCACATATTTTTAAGATTTTAATAAAATTCCTGGACTTTTCCCAGTTGGGAAAAAAATGAAATTCCAGGTCTTTTCCTGTTTAAAAGGTCATGTGGGAACCATGGTAAACGTACATATAACCATCTCTGCATCTAAATCAAACCCACCTGCAGCTGTTAGAATAGTCTGCTCCAGTCGCCCAATCTGAATAAGTTTATCGGCGATAGTTTTGATGATGTTTCCACAGATAATGTCAGGGTGTTCTGATAACTTATAAATCACCTTTATGGCTTGCTCTGCTAGTGGTATCCAATGACAGTTCTTTTCATCAGAGACACCT
This sequence comes from Limnoperna fortunei, assembly GCA_944474755.1. Taxonomy (NCBI): domain Eukaryota; kingdom Metazoa; phylum Mollusca; class Bivalvia; order Mytilida; family Modiolidae; genus Limnoperna; species Limnoperna fortunei. Next base: position 36,782,554 of record OX104122.1, read on the forward strand.
GTAACCAACAGTCAAAGTTCTCAATATTTGGTAATATTTCAAACTTGCAAATGTATTGTTCATTGAAGAAACAAATATTACTGTGAGCTAATGCTCCGTGATAAAATCAATGGCTTTATTACTTTAAACAGGAAGTAGGATCAGAGAGGTCTGAAAATAAATCCCACAAAGTGGCATGATCCTACAAAGCTATTGACAAAATTTCAGTATTGTATCATTTATCATTGCTGAAAAAAATGTGACGAAATATATTATGGACACAAGAACTGATGCACACAAACTTACCATACATACTCGCACATAAGTCTGGAAATTGGGAGTTAAAAGTTGGTTTTAGAGAAGGATTCAGACTTATAAGCTATGAGTATTCTGGTCAAAGTTTGAAAGCCACGTACATAGATTGCCGACTATAAAGTCAGAAATAGACAGATACATGTTTAATTATGTTTTTTTGTTTGTTTGTTTGAATGATGTTTAACGCCACTTTCAGCAATTTTTCAGCTATTTCATGGCGTCCAGTTTGTATTGGGGGAGGAAGCCGAAGTACCTGGAGAGAACCCCCGACCTTCGGTAGGAAAACTGGCAATCCTTGTCAATTAAGATTGGAGTCGAGTACACACTGCCCACACTGAGACTCGAACCCGCAACCTCAGTGTTGACAGACCAGGTGATCATCAGTAGACGAACTACCTTAACCACTCGGCCACCGAGGCCCCCTGTTTAATTATGCTAAATAAAGTATATTTAAGCAGGGCTCGCATTGGAGGGCGACTCGGGCGAAGAAGTCGCCTTATTGTGGTCTCACTTCGCCGTCGATCATCTTCAAAAGCGAATGAAGTCTCCCTTTCATTTTGTAGAATCGCCTGATATCGCCAATTTAATTCCCATTTTGGTAAGAAATCTTCGTATTTTTGATACCGCGTCATGTTTATTGTTTACGCGCCACAACTGGTAACCGTTTAACTTTTATTTGGTGTATAAAGCGTAGGTTTAAAATACGACCGGAAACCAGTTCAGAGGATAAGAACCTGAAAATTTCTGGAGCAGATATGAATTTGGTGCCGCTGTTGCGTTGAAATGAGTATTGCAATGATAGAAACGTAGTAAAAAAATAGTATAGTATTTTGGCAGTTATTTTAAACTAATTTAAGTTAAATATGTTTAAATATTGAATTTTACATTAACTACATAATATCAGGGACAGTCTGTACTAAGTATAGACTGTCCCTGATAATATATTATGTGTCACAATGATGTAATTTTCTACTTCTAGTTCTGATAGTACTTTATTAATTCAATCAATTTGTGGTACAATGACAAAGAAACATTTACATTAATGAACAGTTTTGTAACAGTTGATTCTTTTTTTTTATTGTTATATTTAATACACATATTTATGAAAATGTGTGATATAAGTATACTGAATAGTTAATGAAATCTTAGATAATCTTCAATCAATTAAACTGCTAATAAACAACAATATGTATGCAAATGCCAACACTTATGTAAAAAAAGGAACAAAACAGGACTGACACTTTCGCGACATATAATGCAACTTCTCCCTGTTGTCCACCTACCTCTCCCTGTTCTGTCCTCACTTCTCCCTGTCAGCACCCCCAAAAGAGAAGTGACTTCTCCCTATAATTTTGACCCAGCGTGAGCCCTGTTTAAGACATGAATAAAGATTTTTTTTACTTTTGTATTGTTTATTTTATCCAGTTTCAATATTTCCTTTTGTATTTACCATTGTTTACACAAGTACTGTATCTATTTATTTGTATGTATTACATAATACATTTGATGATGTAATTATACAACTGAAAACCAAAATCAAGATAAACTAACTAATACATATATGTTACCAAATTGGTTTCTTTTTTTAACAATTATTATTTTAATTTACAAACCATATTCCTTTATATTCTTGAATTTAACATTCATTTATATATTTATTTACTTGTGTTTTTCTTTTTTTTAAGGTTTTTAGTTATACCAAATTCAGGGAGAAAATTACTTTAATTTTTAAAAAAATATGTGTACACTAGTGTAAACAAACAACTTATGATAAATGACAAGCATTATTTAACTCATAAAACACAAGAAAAAAATAATAAACAAGAAGTCTGGCTAATATAATGATTTTTATTCACAATTTCGGAATGATTTTGACCTGATGTCAACACAGCTGTCTACTGATGGACGTATATGAGACAATAGCAAAATACCAATTTTAAGGCCAGAAAAGCCCCTGGTCATATGTGGACCCACTTCGAAGCGAGCCTTTACGGTATATAAGGAATGAAAATAGTATACCCTGTCCCCCGTGGAAAGCAGGGTTATAATAAGAGGGCACGTTAACTGTGACTGCATTCAATGGTTTTTAAGATGTTTTAGCAAAATATAGACGAAAAGGTAACAAGAAAATGTGTCTAGATGACACTCATGTCAGGCTTGGCACATATTGGTAAACACCAGCCTTTTTTCTGGGTTCAGTTGAGTGTGAAAAATTTGGCTAAGCCCTCCCAAATTTTAGCAGTGAAATGATCTCATCACGTAACTGTATCTAGTATCATTTAGTCATCTTCATAATATAAAAGCTTCAGATAACACTAAGGTAGGACGGACAAAAAATAGACAGAAAATCTATTTGTCCCCAAATTTATTGGGGGTGAATAATTAAAATGCTACTCTAGGTAGTCACATTATGTTTACGGTAGATGCTCGCTTAAAAGTCGGGGGGTCGTTTTGGGCCTAAAAATCTGGTATGTTGCTGTTGACCCTCGTATAAGTCGGTCGGAAGACATGTGTTGACATGAGGTCAGAATCAAATAAAAATTCCAAATTTGTGAATAAAAATCATTATATCAGTAATACTTCTTGTTTATTATTTGTTTCTCGTGTTTTATGAGTTAAATATCGCTTGTCATTTATCCTAAGTGGTTTGTTTACACTAGTGTACATGTGTTTTGAAAATGTAAACGTAATTATCTCCCTGAATTTGCTATGACTAAAACCATAAAAAAGACTAACACAAGTAAATATATAAATATTCATTTTCGTAATTATTTAATAGTTAAAGCAAAGTTTTTAAAATAAACGAAAGCTAAAATACAAAATATAAAGGAATATAGATTGTAAATTAAAATAATAATTTATGAAAAAAAAACCCAATTCTGTAGCATATATGCATCAGTTAGTTTATCTTGATTTTCGGTTTTTAGTTGTATCATGACATCATCGGATGTATTATGCAATACATACAAATAAATCGATACTTGTGTAAACAGTGGTAAATACGAATGGAAATATGGAAACTGGATAAAATAAACAATACACAAGTAAAAACAATCTTTATTAATGTCTTAAATATACTTTATTTAGCATAACTAATCACGTATCTGTCTATTTAATCGTTATAGTTGGCGATCTATGTACGGCCTTCAAACTTCGACCGGAATTCTTTTCTCTTGTGGTATGACTCGCTTAAAAGTCCGAACCCTTCTCTAAAACAAAATTTTAACTCCCAATTTCCTGACTGATGTGGGAGTATGTACCGTAAATTGCCTTCCTAGGTATTCATATGTTGAAATGGAACAGCAGTAATGCAAAAATTATATAAAGCAAAGAACAAAATAATGTGCCATATAAGTAACCATTTTTTTTATATTCTCCACAATTTACTTGTTCATAACCCACCATTTATGAGAAGATCCGACAGACGTGTAAACATCTCGTGATCTTCAGCCAGTCTGTATGGCTTCTTAGCAATGGCTCCTTTAGCCTACAGAAGAAAATTTAATAATTAATATGAAGGTAATTATGTAAACATTGTGTTGGAAGAAGTTTATTCCATTGTTTACTCATGTCATCTTATGTAGATTCTTTCCCTCATCTAATATGGGTACTAAGTGGCTTAGTGGTCTAGGTGAATAGCCACCCGAGTTTTGAAATCCGGCAAGGTGTCCTTGACCTCAATCTTTATCCACAAGTTTTCCTGTCCAAGAGTGAGTATAAGTGGAGGGAACAATTCTTGGATTCATAAAATACTATATATAGTATTAATCAACAGTCAGTCATTGTTTTATTATATGACAATACAGTAATTTGGTAACTGTAACTAATTTTAAAAATATGGCATTAAATACACCTTTGGACAATTACAATTTTAATATTGAACACCCAAGTTTAGTTTTAAAACCGAGAGAGGTGAATAAAGCATCACAAACACAATTTTGAAAGTAAACTTTGATGTATAAATTATCACTATTTTTTTATCGTGCAAGCTAAGAAAATCCCACAGCACTCTACTATCATTGTCAGTTTCTAAGGACAATGTGATGTCAATGTTACAAAACAGGGAAAAACAGATTATTGTTGGCTTTATTTCCACAAACATCGGTCTTGGAAATAAAACCAAAATTAATATTTATAAATATAACAGCCAAGAAATAAAGGCAAATAATTAGAAGTAATATAGCAATGTTTTAAACAAAAAATCTTGAAGCTATGTAAAGACAACATACCCATTACAAAGGAAAAGCATTTAACAAAATGTATACATACCAAAATTTCTGTGTATTGCCTAAGAATTTGGAACAAACAATGTAATGACAGGGATGTCCAGTATCTTTATTGTGTAGCAGTCCTTACCTTTTTATCAACTGAAAGCTTCAGCAGTGCTACACATGTTTCCCTTGCTAACACAAAATCCTTCACAGCCCTGTCACCTAGACCCTCCTTCACCAGTATGTCCACGTTACTCTGAACAATTTTAGAATTAGCTCTGGAAATTAAAAAAAAAATGGTAATTTGAAAATGTGATATCAAATTATTTTTTATGTTGATATAATAAATGTACTTTCCATCTGGAAGAATTTTATTAACTAAATACTTAACATAAAGATTACATTCAGGAAACTATGCTCTTAAATATAAGACAGGAAAACTTGTGCAGGTACATTTAATTGAGTAAATGTTTGCTTCAGAGAACATACCATGATATTAAAACTAACAAACTTGTAAGTAGGGTGATAATGACCATATAAAAAGAAGAAATAAGACCTTGCTTATGCCTCTGTCGAAATCATTTATAAAAAAAAGGAGCTACATTATTGTAGCTAATACATGACTTGACCATAACTTCTGTAAGTCAGCGGTTGACCAGAAATAAATGATTTCGACAGGGTGTTGAACAAAGGATGAATGGATCGATTGTTTGTTAGGATTATAAAAACCATGATCAATAACTATCTATTTTGAAAAAAGACTTTTATTGTCAATTTAAAAAAAAAAAATCTGTTTCAGAAATGTATAATTTTTTCAACCACTTACACTGTAATTTACTTACCCAGCAGCCATTGAAATCAAAATAAGTGCAGCTCTACTGTCCTGTGGCGTTGTGTTTGGTACTTTCACGGTAAACCTTTCCCATAACATTTGTATAACAGAATTGTCAAGCTCCTCAGATTTTACAAATTCAACAATCTATAAAAACATTTTAAACATAATTTAAAGTTAATTTTGTAATTGTGTATTTTTTCATAGAACAGAAATATTTTGTCTTAATTTTTTTGTATAAGTTTTCACAAATTCAAAAATTTATAAAACATTCTAAACAAAATTAAATGTTAATTTTGTCTAGTGTATTTTTTTGTAGAACAGAAATATCTGAAATATATTTAATATATATATGGCTATGAGGTGAAAGCATACAACTAAAGTTCCAAGACCAACAACCAAATTCCTTTCTTAATGTTTTTGTATTACCTGCAAGGCCTGTTATCTTTATTTCTTGTCTGAAGATGAAAATTACATTCCTACCTGACCACAGACTTTTTAATTAAACAAAAAGCACTAGTTTCTTACCAGTCCTTCTAATGAGGTGAGATCACCCATGGTAGCCCCATGGATTAGAGCAGACAGATTCTTAACAATGGTCAAGGCTTTTGACCTAAAATAAATTAAATGCATTAGTCATTCTTCAGCAATGAGTAATGGGAGGGTTCCAAAGGCTTGACTAGCAGGACTGCTCAGTGCATTCATTAGACTAGTTGGTGCCTGTTTAGAAATTGTAAGATTCTTTCCACATTCAAGATCCCTTTAGTAGATGTCAATAAGTATTGGAACATTGCATCCACTACAAAAGGCAAAATCCTCTGTATCCAATGCTCAGAAAGTTTCTAGTGGCAGTCAAAATTTCTTCATCACTGGTAGGAAACACATTTTCCCTATTCATTTATTGTTTGTTAACTTCTTGTTCTTGTTCTGAATCCTGCTGAAATACTGCTCGCTACTTTGTAACGTAACCATTAAATTAATCATTCATTGTTTAGCATGGCAAGACTTGAATAGGTTTCAAACCCATACAATCTCTGCTTTGGAGTCAGTTATATTTATGCCATGAAGGCATTTAAAAATGTGTTATTTCTTTTGTATCAATTGAGCTACCAGTAGCTATCAGAATTTCATCTTATTGTTTATAATGAAAAGTTAGAATTGTCTGTGTCTTAATAAAGTCACATGATTGTTTTTCTATTTACCTCTGGTTTCCATCTGAGGGACTGAGATACAGTCTTTTGTAGGCTCCTACAACTGCATCCTTGATTCCAGATTCTCTGCTCCAGATCAGGGGCAACATCCTCCTGATTCCCATCATCATAATACCTAGCCCAAACTCAAAGCCAGTAATGAAAAATTCCACAGCTTCCAAAACATCGGTGATAGTTTTGGATCCCAAAAGTTGACAGATCAGTGGTACAGCTTTCTGAATCTGTGTAGCAAACATCAGTGAATCCTGTAACAGAATAATCATGACATGAAAGAAGAAACTAAAACATGTTAAGGAGTAACACTGATAAGCACCCCATGACTCCATACTATTGTTTATTTGTTAAGGCTTAATGCCACCTATAATAATTTTTCAGCTATAAATTGGCTTCCAGTTTTTATTGGGGAGAATGCAAAGTACTTGGTACTTGTTTCTAAGGAAAACTGGCAATCCTTGTCAAGGTTGGAGTAGAGCACACTACATCCACAGTTAACCTCCAAGTTGACCTGCATATGATTAAATATGTGTCTCATTACCATGACCACTGCCTATTAGGCTCCTAACTAATATTAAAACATTTTAAGGAATGCCCATAAATTTAACGAAAAATGTATTTGAAAAAAAAACATTTACAAAAAGTAACTTCAAATCAGGAAAAGTTTTATTTTAAATGTGTTAATTTAGTGCTTTCTGCCATTAAAACATTAAAAACCAAAGAGTTTGTCTTCTGATGGTTGTTGTAACACAAACCTTTAGATACTGGACAACAATCTGCTGTTTTGATATTTCATTGACAACTTCATTTTCCATGGATTTCTCTTGGTCACTCCCAGATAAAACCAGAATGGACTTCTTACATTCTGCATAAAAATATATATTCACTGAATTAATGGACTTCATCGTTTTACATGGTAATGTTGAACTCAGATTGCTTATACGCCAATAATTTCTTAAATTTGTTTAAAAGTCCTGTTGTTACTTTTTATATATTGCATCTTACAACTCATTAGTCAGTCTGTGCAATAAGAATTTATGAGTAAAGGCCATTTGGGCCAAAAACATGAAGGAACTTACAGGTCTAAAGACAGATTTGAAGGCCCAAAAAATTCATTGTGAAATTTGATAAAAAGCAAATCAAGTTATTATTCATTTATTTTTATTAATATAAGTGTCCAGTTGTGTCCCGGTTGAAACTGTTTAACAAGCTAAAGACCATGTCCTCACTCATCTCATTATCATCACCATCTGAAGTGTCAGAGTAACACCCTGTTCAGTCATTCTGAAAAGACAAATACAAAAAATTAGAAACGTACAAATACTGTTTTTACAACATAATACAGAAATTACAAAGTTCGTGCATTTCCGGTGTGTAAACGCGACTCCGACGTTGGATGAACTATTAATTAAAACTAAAAAATATGGTTTTCCGAACTTCCTTGATATCCCAGACCACGAACAGAAAAGTAATCTGAGGATTTCTAATTAACTAAATTAGAAGAAAAAAAAATAGTAACGATTATCTCCTTACCTTAAGTGTGCAAGTTTTCTTCCACGTGGAGTGTCCTTTGGAACATCTCGGATGGCTTGAAACGAGGCAATCTAATCAGCAGAGATTTTCCGATTGCACAAAATTCGCGCATCGTTAATCAATTAATAAATAAGGGATTTTCCACTTTTATGCACGAAAAAACACAAATTTATATAAAGAAAACATCGATTGAATGGTCGAGTGATCAAAACGGTTTATCCATTGCACAACACAACTCGGGCGTTCTTCATGTTAAAGTTATAATAACTTAGGTCCGAGTGAGTAATTATAAATAACACGCCACTCGGGCGTTCTTCCTGTTGATGTTTAGAGGCCCAAGTCGGGTGTGGCTTATTTCGCACACTGCTTAGTTACGGGAAAACCAATTTCTCTTCAACTCCAGCTCTGCAAAGTTTCATATGGCATCAAATGACTTTAAATAAATCCCAGTCAAGAAAAAGTTAATTGTTAAACAAAGAATTTACACAATGGAAGCTATAGCAACTAGTGGAGTTTGATTTTTCCCTGCATATAAACCATAATAGCAACCAGAACCAGTCAATTATACAAAAGTTAAATTTACTGTTTAATGTGACTGTTTTATTTGACCTGGTATTTTTTTTTTTTTTTCTGTTAAACTTTAGTTATTTGTTGTTGTCTTTTTGTGAATTAATTTGTTTTTGTTTGTCTCCAGTGAATATATTACATAAATTAACATTAAAACAAAACCCAGAAATTTCTGTACATAGCATAGCCATTAATTGTAAAACAATTTTTTTAAGCGTCAATGGTATCACAAGAACACAATAATAACCAATGCCCACTTTTCATAACAAGTCGTTTGTTTTTTTTTTTACCAATCATAGATCTTGTACAAACCATACATCTCATGACTGATCGTAAGTCATACAACATTTTTTGTGAAATGGAAGTCTCATAAGTCATATAACATTTTGTGAATTTATGGCCAAAGTATTAAATGTACTACCTGAGAAAATATTGTACATGTATTCTAAAGTTTTCTCAAGACTTTTCAAATCTGGCTCTTCTTCTGACCTGAAAGGGTAAAATTACAACAAATGATGGACTAATATAACGTACATGGGTGAGTGTATAGGCAGTTTAAGTAGGCAGAAACCAATGAAAACCTCATTGTCTTTAACTGAGTACATGTAAACAAACTGACTCGAAATACAGACATGTATCAAGATTTCAGAAAAAAATCCATGAATGTATCAAGCATAAATATAAATGTGGACAAAACAAAATGAGCCATTCAAGAATATTAGATGATTCAATTTTTTAGGATTTCTGCATATCTTATTCAATAAATATCATAACCACAATAGTCATGTAGAATAAAAGGACATTCAATAAACTTTTTTCAATAAATAATTAAAATCCACTTGATAACCTACACAAATACAATTTTACTTACCAAGCCCACAAATACTTCTTTAACAATCAAATTTTTTACGAGAATAGTTCTTATTAAAAAAAAAAAACAACTATTATTATATCTCTATTTTGTATTCTGTTGTTGAAACAAAATTCTGCTAATTTTAAGGGCTATTCCAGTAAAATTTCTTATTGGGGGTGGAATTTCACTTATTTTTTTGGGGTACCACCAATAGAATTTTTTTTAACATTTATATAAATTTTTTAGTATTTTACAAAGGGAGAAAAAGGGAAAATACCCCCCCCACCTTTACGTAAAAATAATAAAGTGGTGTTCCACCATTGGTTGGAAATTTTTCTGGAATAGCCTTAATCAATCCCAACAAATAAATTATTTAATTTGAGCTAAGCAAAGACATTATGTACTTACTCCTCTTCCTCATTACCCACACTGGCAAATACCGAGATTTGTGGAAAGACATCCAACAAGGCCCAGGTCAAGGTCACAGCCTCTTCAAACTTCTCTTCATTTATCATAACATTTATACTTTGAATGACACTGAAATTAAGACATGTAAACATGATAAGTAATATGAATGGAGGCGCGCCCTAAATGCGAGCATCGCACATTGTTCAAGTCGTTACTTCAGAGTCCCCTAACAGTGCCTCTACATTCCACTGATGACGTGACGTCTTTACTTATGTGTTGTGACGTCACAAAACTCAATTCCAAATACAAGGTTTCAGATTAAACAAAATTGTCTGGCAGTTTTGTAGTAATTAAAAAAAAAACAAAACACTTTAATTTTATCGATGTCAAAATTATTTTTGTCTACTTTTATATTATATATTTTTTCGTTCGTCTATAATATTTTCTTCAGATAGCTCAGCTGCCATCTGAAATGGATTTGTTCATATAGAACATGTGACTTTTTTTTTACACACATGTATGTAACCGTATAGCTCACATCTGCGATGCTTGCTATTAAAAGTTTATTTAAAATAAATACCGGTACATTAAAAATATTTTTTCTGACATACAGGAATGATAAATATTTTCAGAAAAAAAAATTGAAGAGTGTGTCCATGGGACACGGATGCCCCGGCTAAATGAAGTCCCAAACAGGAAGTAGTTGTCCGACAGATCTGAAAGTCGCTTAGGACGTACAACTTGTGATACTGAACTACCCTGCCAAATTTCAAATTGTGCTGATGTACGGTTTCTGAGAAAAGCTTGACGGAAATTTTCATACTCATGTTAACACATTTTCATATCGGCCCAGTCGCAAACGGGAAGGAGTTGTCCGGCAGGTCTGAAAGTCGCTTAGGACGTACAACTTGTGATACTGAACCACCCTGCCGAATTTCAAATTGTTCTGATGTACAGTTTCTGAGAAAAGCTTGACGGAAATTTTCATACTCATGTTAACACATTTTCATATCGGCCCAGTCGCAAACAGGAAGTAGTTGTCCGACAGGTCTGAAAGTCGCTTAGGACGTACAACTTGTGATACTGAACCACCCTGCCAAATTTCAAATTGTTCTGATGTACGGTTTCTGAGAAAAGCTTGACGGAAATTTTCATACTCATGTTAACACATTTTCATATCGGCCCAGTCGCAAACAGGAAGTAGTTGTCCGACAGGTCTGAAAGTCGCTTAGGACGTACAACTTGTGATACTGAACCATCCTGCCAAATATCAAATTGTTCTGATGTACGGTTTCTGAGAAAAGCTTGACGGAAATTTTCATACTCATGTTAACACATTTTCATATCGGCCCAGTCGCAAACAGGAAGTAGTTGTGCGACAGGTCTGAAGGTCGCTTAGGACGTACAACTTGTGATACTGAACCACACTGCCACATTTCAAATTGTTCTAATGTACGGTTTCTGATAAAAGCTTGACGGAAATTTGTACATATAGACGGATGTATTTACGTACAAATGAAGTCCCAAACAGGAAGTAGTTGTCTGACAGGTCTGAAATTTGCTTAGGACGTACAACTTGTGATACTGAACCACTCTGCCAAATTTAAAATTGTTCTCATGTACGGTTTCTGAGAAAAGCTTGACGGAAATTTGTTCGGACGTACGTACGTACGGACGGACGGACATGAGTAAAACTTAATGCCCCCCGACATGTCGTCGCGGGGGCATAAAAATTGTTCTAAATTTACACACAAAGTACAACTACATGTATAAAGACTTTTTAGGAAACAGTTAGGGAACCAGTCTGAAATACCTGATTAACAGTATTTTTGTGAGCTAATGCTCCTTGATGATACATTATACACATGAACACAACAAAAACAGTATACCAACTATCCCTTATGAGGAGCAGCCATAACGAAGAATGCTTTCGCAAGTTTCTGTTATGACTGTTCATTAATGTAGGGACTAAATCAAAACCATTTTGGATTAACTAGAATCAATTTTTACACTGCCAAAAGTGAAATTGTGATGCATTAATACACCAGTTGATCGTTACACTAAAGGTTAACCATATGTTTTAGCAATATACTACTGACCTATCACACACCAGTTGATCGTTACACTAAAGGTTAGCCATATGTTTTAGCCATATACTACTGACCTATCACACACCAGTTGATCGTTACACTAAAGGTTAGCCATATGTTTTAACAATATACTACTGACCTATCACACAACAGTTGATCGTTACACTAAAGGTTAGCCATATGTTTTAACAATATACTACTGACCTATCACACAACAGTTGATCGTTACACTAAAGGTTAGCCATATGTTTTAGCCATATACTACTGACCTATCACACACCAGTTGATCGTTACACTAAAGGTTAGCCATATGTTTTAACAATATACTACTGACCTATCACACAACAGTTGATCGTTACACTAAAGGTTAGCCATATGTTTTAGCAATATACTACTGACCTATCACACACCAGTTGATCGTTACACTAAAGGTTAGCCATATGTTTTAGCAATATACTACTGACCTATCACACACCAGTTGATCGTTACACTAAAGGTTAGCCATATGTTTTAGCCATATACTACTGACCTATCACACACCAGTTGATCGTTACACTAAAGGTTAGCCATATGTTTTAGCAATATACTACTGACCTATCACACACCAGTTGATCGTTACACTAAAGGTTAGCCATATGTTTTAGCCATATACTACTGACCTATCACACACCAGTTGATCGTTACACTAAAGGTTAGCCATATGTTTTAACAATATACTACTGACCTATCACACACCAGTTGATCGTTACACTAAAGGTTAGCCATATGTTTTAGCCATATACTACTGACCTATCACACACCAGTTGATCGTTACACTAAAGGTTAGCCATATGTTTTAGCCATATACTACTGACCTATCACACACCAGTTGATCGTTACACTAAAGGTTAGCCATATGTTTTAGCAATATACTACTGACCTATCACACACCAGTTGATCGTTACACTAAAGGTTAGCCATATGTTTTAGCCATATACTACTGACCTATCACACACCAGTTGATCGTTACACTAAAGGTTAGCCATATGTTTTAGCAATATACTACTGACCTATCACACACCAGTTGATCGTTACACTAAAGGTTAGCCATATGTTTTAGCCATATACTACTGACCTATCACACACCAGTTGATCGTTACACTAAAGGTTAGCCATATGTTTTAGCCATATACTACTGACCTATCACACACCAGTTGATCGTTACACTAAAGGTTAGCCATATGTTTTAACAATATACTACTGACCTATCACACACCAGTTGATCATTACACTAAAGGTTAGCCATATGTTTTAACAATATACTACTGACCTATCACACACCAGTTGATCGTTACACTAAAGGTTAGCCATATGTTTTAGCCATATACTACTGACCTATCACACACCAGTTGATCGTTACACTAAAGGTTAGCCATATGTTTTAACAATTTACTACTGACCTATCACACACCAGTTGATCGTTACACTAAAGGTTAGCCATATGTTTTAGCCATATACTACTGACCTATCACACACCAGTTGATCGTTACACTAAAGGTTAGCCATATGTTTTAACAATATACTACTGACCTATCACACACCAGTTGATCGTTACACTAAAGGTTAGCCATATGTTTTAACAATATACTACTGACCTATCACACACCAGTTGATCGTTACACTAAAGGTTAGCCATATGTTTTAGCCATATACTACTGACCTATCACACACCAGTTGATCGTTACACTAAAGGTTAGCCATATGTTTTAGCCATATACTACTGACCTATCACACACCAGTTGATCGTTACACTAAAGGTTAGCCATATGTTTTAACAATATACTACTGACCTATCACACACCAGTTGATCGTTACACTAAAGGTTAGCCATATGTTTTAACAATATACTACTGACCTATCACACACCAGTTGATCGTTACACTAAAGGTTAGCCATATGTTTTAACAATATACTACTGACCTATCACACACCAGTTGATCGTTACACTAAAGGTTAGCCATATGTTTTAACAATATACTACTGACCTATCACACACCAGTTGATCGTTACACTAAAGGTTAGCCATATGTTTTAACAATATACTACTGACCTATCACACACCAGTTGATCGTTACACTAAAGGTTAGCCATATGTTTTAACAATATACTACTGACCTATCACACACCAGTTGATCGTTACACTAAAGGTTAGCCATATGTTTTAGCCATATACTACTGACCTATCACACACCAGTTGATCGTTACACTAAAGGTTAGCCATATGTTTTAACAATATACTACTGACCTATCACACACCAGTTGATCGTTACACTAAAGGTTAGCCATATGTTTTAACAATATACTACTGACCTATCACACACCAGTTGATCGTTACACTAAAGGTTAGCCATATGTTTTAGCCATATACTACTGACCTATCACACACCAGTTGATCGTTACACTAAAGGTTAGCCATATGTTTTAACAATATACTACTGACCTATCACACACCAGTTGATCGTTACACTAAAGGTTAGCCATATGTTTTAACAATATACTACTGACCTATCACACACCAGTTGATCGTTACACTAAAGGTTAGCCATATGTTTTAACAATATACTACTGACCTATCACACACCAGTTGATCGTTACACTAAAGGTTAGCCATATGTTTTAACAATATACTACTGACCTATCACACACCAGTTGATCGTTACACTAAAGGTTAGCCATATGTTTTAACAATATACTACTGACCTATCACACACCAGTTGATCATTACACTAAAGGTTAGCCATATGTTTTAACCATATACTACTGACCTATCACACACCAGTTGATCGTTACACTAAAGGTTAGCCATATGTTTTAACAATATACTACTGACCTATCACACACCAGTTGATCATTACACTAAAGGTTAGCCATATGTTTTAACAATATACTACTGACCTATCACACACCAGTTGATCGTTACACTAAAGGTTAGCCATGTTTTAACCATATACTACTGACCTATCACACACCAGTTGATCGTTACATTAAAGGTTAGCCATATGTTTTAACAATATACTACTGACCTATCACACACCAGTTGATCGTTACACTAAAGGTTAGCCATATGTTTTAACAATATACTACTGACCTATCACACACCAGTTGATCGTTACACTAAAGGTTAGCCATATGTTTTAACAATATACTACTGACCTATCACACACCAGTTGATCATTACACTAAAGGTTAGCCATATGTTTTAGCCATATACTACTGACCTATCACACACCAGTTGATCATTACACTAAAGGTTAGCCATATGTTTTAGCCATATACTACTGACCTATCACACACCAGTTGATCATTACACTAAAGGTTAGCCATATGTTTTAACAATATACTACTGACCTATCACACACCAGTTGATCGTTACACTAAAGGTTAGCCATATGTTTTAACAATATACTACTGACCTATCACACACCAGTTGATCGTTACACTAAAGGTTAGCCATATGTTTTAGCCATATACTACTGACCTATCACACACCAGTTGATCGTTACACTAAAGGTTAGCCATATGTTTTAACAATATACTACTGACCTATCACACATCAGTTGATCGTTACACTAAAGGTTAGCCATATGTTTTAACCATATACTACTGACCTATCACACACCAGTTGATCGTTACACTAAAGGTTAGCCATATGTTTTAACCATATACTACTGACCTATCACACACCAGTTGATCGTTACACTAAAGGTTAGCCATATGTTTTAACAATATACTACTGACCTATCACACACCAGTTGATCGTTACACTAAAGGTTAGCCATATGTTTTAGCAATATACTACTGACCTATCACACACCAGTTGATCATTACACTAAAGGTTAGCCATATGTTTTAGCCATATACTACTGACCTATCACACACCAGTTGATCGTTACACTAAAGGTTAGCCATATGTTTTAACAATATACTACTGACCTATCACACACCAGTTGATCATTACACTAAAGGTTAGCCATATGTTTTAACAATATACTACTGACCTATCACACACCAGTTGATCGTTACACTAAAGGTTAGCCATATGTTTTAACAATATACTACTGACCTATCACACACCAGTTGATCGTTACACTAAAGGTTAGCCATATGTTTTAACAATATACTACTGACCTATCACACACCAGTTGATCGTTACACTAAAGGTTAGCCATATGTTTTAACCATATACTACTGACCTATCACACACCAGTTGATCGTTACACTAAAGGTTAGCCATATGTTTTAACAATATACTACTGACCTATCACACACCAGTTGATCATTACACTAAAGGTTAGCCATATGTTTTAGCCATATACTACTGACCTATCACACACCAGTTGATCATTACACTAAAGGTTAGCCATATGTTTTAGCCATATACTACTGACCTATCACACACCAGTTGATCGTTACACTAAAGGTTAGCCATATGTTTTAACAATATACTACTGACCTATCACACACCAGTTGATCGTTACACTAAAGGTTAGCCATATGTTTTAACCATATACTACTGACCTATCACACACCAGTTGATCGTTACACTAAAGGTTAGCCATATGTTTTAACAATATACTACTGACCTATCACACACCAGTTGATCGTTACACTAAAGGTTAGCCATATGTTTTAACAATATACTACTGACCTATCACACACCAGTTGATCGTTACACTAAAGGTTAGCCATATGTTTTAACCATATATACTACTGACCTATCACACACCAGTTGATCGTTACACTAAAGGTTAGCCATATGTTTTAACAATATACTACTGACCTATCACACACCAGTTGATCGTTACACTAAAGGTTAGCCATATGTTTTAACCATATACTACTGACCTATCACACACCAGTTGATCGTTACACTAAAGGTTAGCCATATGTTTTAACAATATACTACTGACCTATCACACACCAGTTGATCGTTACACTAAAGGTTAGCCATATGTTTTAACAATATACTACTGACCTATCACACACCAGTTGATCATTACACTAAAGGTTAGCCATATGTTTTAGCCATATACTACTGACCTATCACACACCAGTTGATCGTTACACTAAAGGTTAGCCATATGTTTTAGCAATATACTACTGACCTATCACACACCAGTTGATCGTTACACTAAAGGTTAGCCATATGTTTTAACCATATACTACTGACCTATCACACACCAGTTGATCGTTACACTAAAGGTTAGCCATATGTTTTAGCCATATACTACTGACCTATCACACACCAGTTGATCGTTACACTAAAGGTTAGCCATATGTTTTAACCATATACTACTGACCTATCACACACCAGTTGATCGTTACACTAAAGGTTAGCCATATGTTTTAAGCCATATACTACTGACCTATCACACACCAGTTGATCGTTACACTAAAGGTTAGCCATATGTTTTAACCATATACTACTGACCTATCACACACCAGTTGATCGTTACACCAAAAGGTTAGCCATATGTTTTAACAATATACTACTGACCTATCACACACCAGTTGATCGTTACACTAAAGGTTAGCCATATGTTTTAACAATATACTACTGACCTATCACACACCAGTTGATCGTTACACTAAAGGTTAGCCATATGTTTTTAACAATATACTACTGACCTATCACACACCAGTTGATCGTTACACTAAAGGTTAGCCATATGTTTTAGCAATATACTACTGACCTATCACACACCAGTTGATCGTTACACTAAAGGTTAGCCATATGTTTTAACAATATACTACTGACCTATCACACACCAGTTGATCGTTACACTAAAGGTTAGCCATATGTTTTAACAATATACTACTGACCTATCACACACCAGTTGATCGTTACACTAAAGGTTAGCCATATGTTTTAACCATATACTACTGACCTATCACACACCAGTTGATCGTTACACTAAAGGTTAGCCATATGTTTTAAGCAATATACTACTGACCTATCACACACCAGTTGATCGTTACACTAAAGGTTAGCCATATGTTTTAACAATATACTACTGACCTATCACACACCAGTTGATCATTACACTAAAGGTTAGCCATATGTTTTAACAATATACTACTGACCTATCACACACCAGTTGATCGTTACACTAAAGGTTAGCCATATGTTTTAACAATATACTACTGACCTATCACACACCAGTTGATCGTTACACTAAAGGTTAGCCATATGTTTTAACAATATACTACTGACCTATCACACACCAGTTGATCGTTACACTAAAGGTTAGCCATATGTTTTAGCCATATACTACTGACCTATCACACACAGTTGATCGTTACACTAAAGGTTAGCCATATGTTTTAGCAATATACTACTGACCTATCACACACCAGTTGATCGTTACACTAAAGGTTAGCCATATGTTTTAACAATATACTACTGACCTATCACACACCAGTTGATCGTTACACTAAAGGTTAGCCATATGTTTTAACAATATACTACTGACCTATCACACACCAGTTGATCGTTACACTAAAGGTTAGCCATATGTTTTAGCCATATACTACTGACCTATCACACACCAGTTGATCGTTACACTAAAGGTTAGCCATATGTTTTAACAATATACTACTGACCTATCACACACCAGTTGATCGTTACACTAAAGGTTAGCCATATGTTTTAGCCATATACTACTGACCTATCACACACCAGTTGATCGTTACACTAAAGGTTAGCCATATGTTTTAACAATATACTACTGACCTATCACACACCAGTTGATCGTTACACTAAAGGTTAGCCATATGTTTTAACCAATATACTACTGACCTATCACACACCAGTTGATCGTTACACTAAAGGTTAGCCATATGTTTTAACAATATACTACTGACCTATCACACACCAGTTGATCGTTACACTAAAGGTTAGCCATATGTTTTAAGCCATATACTACTGACCTATCACACACCAGTTGATCGTTACACTAAAGGTTAGCCATATGTTTTAACAATATACTACTGACCTATCACACACCAGTTGATCGTTACACTAAAGGTTAGCCATATGTTTTAACAATATACTACTGACCTATCACACACC
>OX104122.1:36801857-36953490 GCA_944474755.1 Limnoperna fortunei
ACACTAAAGGTTAGCCATATGTTTTAACCATATACTACTGACCTATCACACACCAGTTGATCGTTACACTAAAGGTTAGCCATATGTTTTAACAATATACTACTGACCTATCACACACCAGTTGATCATTACACTAAAGGTTAGCCATATGTTTTAACCATATACTACTGACCTATCACACACCAGTTGATCGTTACACTAAAGGTTAGCCATATGTTTTAGCCATATACTACTGACCTATCACACACCAGTTGATCGTTACACTAAAGGTTAGCCATATGTTTTAGCCATATACTACTGACCTATCACACACCAGTTGATCGTTACACCTAAAGGTTAGCCATATGTTTTAACAATATACTACTGACCTATCACACACCAGTTGATCGTTACACTAAAGGTTAGCCATATGTTTTAACAATATACTACTGACCTATCACACACCAGTTGATCGTTACACTAAAGGTTAGCCATATGTTTTAACAATATACTACTGACCTATCACACACCAGTTGATCGTTACACTAAAGGTTAGCCATATGTTTTAACAATATACTACTGACCTATCACACACCAGTTGATCGTTACACTAAAGGTTAGCCATATGTTTTAACAATATACTACTGACCTATCACACACCAGTTGATCGTTACACTAAAGGTTAGCCATATGTTTTAACAATATACTACTGACCTATCACACACCAGTTGATCGTTACACTAAAGGTTAGCCATATGTTTTAGCCATATACTACTGACCTATCACACACCAGTTGATCGTTACACTAAAGGTTAGCCATATGTTTTAACAATATACTACTGACCTATCACACACCAGTTGATCGTTACACTAAAGGTTAGCCATATGTTTTAACAATATACTACTGACCTATCACACACCAGTTGATCAGTTACACTAAAGGTTAGCCATATGTTTTAACAATATACTACTGACCTATCACACACCAGTTGATCGTTACACTAAAGGTTAGCCATATGTTTTAACAATATACTACTGACCTATCACACACCAGTTGATCGTTACACTAAAGGTTAGCCATATGTTTTAACAATATACTACTGACCTATCACACACCAGTTGATCGTTACACTAAAGGTTAGCCATATGTTTTAGCCATATACTACTGACCTATCACACACCAGTTGATCGTTACACTAAAGGTTAGCCATATGTTTTAACAATATACTACTGACCTATCACACACCAGTTGATCATTACACTAAAGGTTAGCCATATGTTTTAACAATATACTACTGACCTATCACACACCAGTTGATCGTTACACTAAAGGTTAGCCATATGTTTTAACAATATACTACTGACCTATCACACACCAGTTGATCGTTACACTAAAGGTTAGCCAT
This sequence comes from Limnoperna fortunei, assembly GCA_944474755.1. NCBI lineage: Eukaryota > Metazoa > Mollusca > Bivalvia > Mytilida > Modiolidae > Limnoperna > Limnoperna fortunei. Next base: position 36,803,243 of record OX104122.1, read on the forward strand.
ATGTTTTAGCCCAATATACTACTGACCTATCACACACCAGTTGATCGTTACACTAAAGGTTAGCCATGTTTTAACCATATACTACTGACCTATCACACACCAGTTGATCGTTACATTAAAGGTTAGCCATATGTTTTAACAATATACTACTGACCTATCACACACCAGTTGATCGTTACACTAAAGGTTAGCCATATGTTTTAACAATATACTACTGACCTATCACACACCAGTTGATCGTTACACTAAAGGTTAGCCATATGTTTTAACAATATACTACTGACCTATCACACACCAGTTGATCATTACACTAAAGGTTAGCCATATGTTTTAGCCATATACTACTGACCTATCACACACCAGTTGATCATTACACTAAAGGTTAGCCATATGTTTTAGCCATATACTACTGACCTATCACACACCAGTTGATCATTACACTAAAGGTTAGCCATATGTTTTAACAATATACTACTGACCTATCACACACCAGTTGATCGTTACACTAAAGGTTAGCCATATGTTTTAACAATATACTACTGACCTATCACACACCAGTTGATCGTTACACTAAAGGTTAGCCATATGTTTTAGCCATATACTACTGACCTATCACACACCAGTTGATCGTTACACTAAAGGTTAGCCATATGTTTTAACAATATACTACTGACCTATCACACATCAGTTGATCGTTACACTAAAGGTTAGCCATATGTTTTAACCATATACTACTGACCTATCACACACCAGTTGATCGTTACACTAAAGGTTAGCCATATGTTTTAACCATATACTACTGACCTATCACACACCAGTTGATCGTTACACTAAAGGTTAGCCATATGTTTTAACAATATACTACTGACCTATCACACACCAGTTGATCGTTACACTAAAGGTTAGCCATATGTTTTAGCAATATACTACTGACCTATCACACACCAGTTGATCATTACACTAAAGGTTAGCCATATGTTTTAGCCATATACTACTGACCTATCACACACCAGTTGATCGTTACACTAAAGGTTAGCCATATGTTTTAACAATATACTACTGACCTATCACACACCAGTTGATCATTACACTAAAGGTTAGCCATATGTTTTAACAATATACTACTGACCTATCACACACCAGTTGATCGTTACACTAAAGGTTAGCCATATGTTTTAACAATATACTACTGACCTATCACACACCAGTTGATCGTTACACTAAAGGTTAGCCATATGTTTTAACAATATACTACTGACCTATCACACACCAGTTGATCGTTACACTAAAGGTTAGCCATATGTTTTAACCATATACTACTGACCTATCACACACCAGTTGATCGTTACACTAAAGGTTAGCCATATGTTTTAACAATATACTACTGACCTATCACACACCAGTTGATCATTACACTAAAGGTTAGCCATATGTTTTAGCCATATACTACTGACCTATCACACACCAGTTGATCATTACACTAAAGGTTAGCCATATGTTTTAGCCATATACTACTGACCTATCACACACCAGTTGATCGTTACACTAAAGGTTAGCCATATGTTTTAACAATATACTACTGACCTATCACACACCAGTTGATCGTTACACTAAAGGTTAGCCATATGTTTTAACCATATACTACTGACCTATCACACACCAGTTGATCGTTACACTAAAGGTTAGCCATATGTTTTAACAATATACTACTGACCTATCACACACCAGTTGATCGTTACACTAAAGGTTAGCCATATGTTTTAACAATATACTACTGACCTATCACACACCAGTTGATCGTTACACTAAAGGTTAGCCATATGTTTTAACCATATATACTACTGACCTATCACACACCAGTTGATCGTTACACTAAAGGTTAGCCATATGTTTTAACAATATACTACTGACCTATCACACACCAGTTGATCGTTACACTAAAGGTTAGCCATATGTTTTAACCATATACTACTGACCTATCACACACCAGTTGATCGTTACACTAAAGGTTAGCCATATGTTTTAACAATATACTACTGACCTATCACACACCAGTTGATCGTTACACTAAAGGTTAGCCATATGTTTTAACAATATACTACTGACCTATCACACACCAGTTGATCATTACACTAAAGGTTAGCCATATGTTTTAGCCATATACTACTGACCTATCACACACCAGTTGATCGTTACACTAAAGGTTAGCCATATGTTTTAGCAATATACTACTGACCTATCACACACCAGTTGATCGTTACACTAAAGGTTAGCCATATGTTTTAACCATATACTACTGACCTATCACACACCAGTTGATCGTTACACTAAAGGTTAGCCATATGTTTTAACCATATACTACTGACCTATCACACACCAGTTGATCATTACACTAAAGGTTAGCCATATGTTTTAACCATATACTACTGACCTATCACACACCAGTTGATCGTTACACTAAAGGTTAGCCATATGTTTTAGCCATATACTACTGACCTATCACACACCAGTTGATCGTTACACTAAAGGTTAGCCATATGTTTTAGCCATATACTACTGACCTATCACACACCAGTTGATCGTTACACCAAAAGGTTAGCCATATGTTTTAACAATATACTACTGACCTATCACACACCAGTTGATCGTTACACTAAAGGTTAGCCATATGTTTTAACAATATACTACTGACCTATCACACACCAGTTGATCGTTACACTAAAGGTTAGCCATATGTTTTAACAATATACTACTGACCTATCACACACCAGTTGATCGTTACACTAAAGGTTAGCCATATGTTTTAACAATATACTACTGACCTATCACACACCAGTTGATCGTTACACTAAAGGTTAGCCATATGTTTTAACAATATACTACTGACCTATCACACACCAGTTGATCGTTACACTAAAGGTTAGCCATATGTTTTAACAATATACTACTGACCTATCACACACCAGTTGATCGTTACACTAAAGGTTAGCCATATGTTTTAGCCATATACTACTGACCTATCACACACCAGTTGATCGTTACACTAAAGGTTAGCCATATGTTTTAACAATATACTACTGACCTATCACACACCAGTTGATCGTTACACTAAAGGTTAGCCATATGTTTTAACAATATACTACTGACCTATCACACACCAGTTGATCATTACACTAAAGGTTAGCCATATGTTTTAACAATATACTACTGACCTATCACACACCAGTTGATCGTTACACTAAAGGTTAGCCATATGTTTTAACAATATACTACTGACCTATCACACACCAGTTGATCGTTACACTAAAGGTTAGCCATATGTTTTAACAATATACTACTGACCTATCACACACCAGTTGATCGTTACACTAAAGGTTAGCCATATGTTTTAGCCATATACTACTGACCTATCACACACCAGTTGATCGTTACACTAAAGGTTAGCCATATGTTTTAACAATTTACTACTGACCTATCACACACCAGTTGATCATTACACTAAAGGTTAGCCATATGTTTTAACAATATACTACTGACCTATCACACACCAGTTGATCGTTACACTAAAGGTTAGCCATATGTTTTAACAATATACTACTGACCTATCACACACCAGTTGATCGTTACACTAAAGGTTAGCCATATGTTTTAGCCATATACTACTGACCTATCACACACCAGTTGATCGTTACACTAAAGGTTAGCCATATGTTTTAACAATATACTACTGACCTATCACACACCAGTTGATCGTTACACTAAAGGTTAGCCATATGTTTTAACAATATACTACTGACCTATCACACACCAGTTGATCATTACACTAAAGGTTAGCCATATGTTTTAACAATATACTACTGACCTATCACACACCAGTTGATCGTTACACTAAAGGTTAGCCATATGTTTTAACAATATACTACTGACCTATCACACACCAGTTGATCGTTACACTAAAGGTTAGCCATATGTTTTAACAATATACTACTGACCTATCACACACCAGTTGATCGTTACACTAAAGGTTAGCCATATGTTTTAGCCATATACTACTGACCTATCACACACCAGTTGATCGTTACACTAAAGGTTAGCCATATGTTTTAACAATTACTACTGACCTATCACACACCAGTTGATCATTACACTAAAGGTTAGCCATATGTTTTAACAATATACTACTGACCTATCACACACCAGTTGATCGTTACACTAAAGGTTAGCCATATGTTTTAACAATATACTACTGACCTATCACACACCAGTTGATCGTTACACTAAAGGTTAGCCATATGTTTTAGCCATATACTACTGACCTATCACACACCAGTTGATCGTTACACTAAAGGTTAGCCATATGTTTTAACAATATACTACTGACCTATCACACACCAGTTGATCGTTACACTAAAGGTTAGCCATATGTTTTAGCCATATACTACTGACCTATCACACACCAGTTGATCGTTACACTAAAGGTTAGCCATATGTTTTAACAATATACTACTGACCTATCACACACCAGTTGATCGTTACACTAAAGGTTAGCCATATGTTTTAACAATATACTACTGACCTATCACACACCAGTTGATCGTTACACTAAAGGTTAGCCATATGTTTTAACAATATACTACTGACCTATCACACACCAGTTGATCGTTACACTAAAGGTTAGCCATATGTTTTAGCAATATACTACTGACCTATCACACACCAGTTGATCGTTACACTAAAGGTTAGCCATATGTTTTAACAATATACTACTGACCTATCACACACCAGTTGATCGTTACACTAAAGGTTAGCCATATGTTTTAACAATATACTACTGACCTATCACACACCAGTTGATCGTTACACTAAAGGTTAGCCATATGTTTTAACAATATACTACTGACCTATCACACACCAGTTGATCGTTACACTAAAGGTTAGCCATATGTTTTAACAATATACTACTGACCTATCACACACCAGTTGATCGTTACACTAAAGGTTAGCCATATGTTTTAGCCATATACTACTGACCTATCACACACCAGTTGATCGTTACACTAAAGGTTAGCCATATGTTTTAGCCATATACTACTGACCTATCACACACCAGTTGATCGTTACACTAAAGGTTAGCCATATGTTTTAGCAATATACTACTGACCTATCACACACCAGTTGATCGTTACACTAAAGGTTAGCCATATGTTTTAACCATATACTACTGACCTATCACACACCAGTTGATCGTTACACTAAAGGTTAGCCATATGTTTTAACCATATACTACTGACCTATCACACACCAGTTGATCGTTACACTAAAGGTTAGCCATATGTTTTAGCAATATACTACTGACCTATCACACACCAGTTGATCATTACACTAAAGGTTAGCCATATGTTTTAGCAATATACTACTGACCTATCACACACCAGTTGATCGTTACACTAAAGGTTAGCCATATGTTTTAACAATATACTACTGACCTATCACACACCAGTTGATCGTTACACTAAAGGTTAGCCATATGTTTTAGCAATATACTACTGACCTATCACACACCAGTTGATCATTACACTAAAGGTTAGCCATATGTTTTAGCAATATACTACTGACCTATCACACACCAGTTGATCGTTACACTAAAGGTTAGCCATATGTTTTAACAATATACTACTGACCTATCACACACCAGTTGATCGTTACACTAAAGGTTAGCCATATGTTTTAACAATATACTACTGACCTATCACACAACAGTTGATCGTTACACTAAAGGTTAGCCATATGTTTTAACAATATACTACTGACCTATCACACACCAGTTGATCGTTACACTAAAGGTTAGCCATATGTTTTAACAATATACTACTGACCTATCACACACCAGTTGATCGTTACACTAAAGGTTAGCCATATGTTTTAACAATATACTACTGACCTATCACACACCAGTTGATCGTTACACTAAAGGTTAGCCATATGTTTTAGCCATATACTACTGACCTATCACACACCAGTTGATCGTTACACTAAAGGTTAGCCATATGTTTTAACAATATACTACTGACCTATCACACACCAGTTGATCGTTACACTAAAGGTTAGCCATATGTTTTAACCATATACTACTGACCTATCAGAACTTTCATCTTCAGAAATTTTATCATTATTCTCTTCATTTTCTTTCGCTTCATCTTCTTGAGCTTCATGTAGAGCTTTTATGGCCTTCTTGAGTTTTGGTTTCAGCGATTTCCAGTCTTCGTCTATCTGGTGTGCTATAGCATCTATGGGCATGTTACAATATTCATGTAAGTTTATATAAGAAATTCAGTAAAGAATTTCTAATAAGTAGGTGTAAGGGCTGATATACCTTCATAATTACCTCAAGAGGCCAAACGCTTGAAAAAAAAAGATACAAGAAGAAAAATATGTCTTGCAGACACTTGGCACATATTGGTACCCCCACCCTTTTACTTAGTTCACTAAAGCATGCAAAATTTAGTACAGTCATACGAAAGAATGGACGGACCCAAAGTTTGTAAGTCCCCAGTCCTGTAATTTTCAATTTTCTATTGGTATAAACTGGTTCAATAATTTCAGACAGAAAGCCATTTAGGCATTTTCCTATAGGGTTCGATGTTAATTCTTACAACTGCTGCTATCTTGGAATTTAGATCAAATAAACAAGAATAGACTTTTGAGAGAATCATCAAATAAACTTTTGAGAAACCATTCAATTAACATTCACATACAATAAGGCTTCAATCAGCTTTGCAGTTTCAGGAAAGATGGCATTTGAATATTCTGCCTATACAGTCCTCGGTTAAACTAAGTCTGTAATGGTAATGGTGGTCATTTTTACTGCCTTACAGACATTAACACAAATATTTAGCAGACTACCCAATAGATATTCCTGATAAGTTTTGTTCCATTTGTTATGCCATTTCAGAGAAGCATTTAAAAATTTTTTCTGTTTTTACTAAGTCTTGCAGTGGCAGCTTTTTTGAACTAATGATTGGCATAAGAAACTTTATAGAGGACCATCCAAGCAATACTGCTAGTAATTTTTGTTTCAATAGCGTAACTGTTTTAAGAAAAGCCTTTTAATCTTTTTCTAATAGGGTTCAATGTTAAACAAAGTTCTGTGGTGGCTGCCATTTCGATTTTCATATTGGCATAAAACTATAAATTGTATAGCGGGCCAGACAATCAATACTAGTGATAGGTTGGTTAATATGCTTCTGAGAAGAAGCATTTTAATCTTTTTTCCCATAGGTTACACTAAGTACTGCAGTGGCTGCCATTGTAGTTTTCCAATCAGAATAAAAAACACAAATTTTGTAAAGGTCCATCCAATGAACATTGTGACCAAGTTTTGATTCAATTGGCACCATGGTTTCAGAGAAGAAAACTGAAATGTAAGCATTTACAGACGATGACCAATGCAAAGTGATGAGGTCAGGGGAGCTAAAAATGTATCTTGGATCTTCATTCTCATCAACTGTACATGTATTTTTTATAGAATAGTCCTAATCTAGTTTATCAATTTGTCATATTCTCTTGTGTTCACAGCAGTTTCCTTGCAGTTCTCTAAAGTGGGAAATGAAATACATTGACAAACCTTTTTGTGAATTATCCGTCTCCATCTCTTCATTTCCTGTCATTTCCTTCAATTTCTCCTTTTCTTTTTCATAACTTTCTTGCAATTCCTCAACAGATAACTGGAAATAAATGATCAACACATTTACAACAAAAAAAACAAAAAAAAAAGATAAAAAGATAAATGTTTAGTACAGAGAGATGTTCCAGAAAACTATACAAGGGGTCTTTGAAAATCATATATTGTCCCTATCAAAGTGGGTGTTGAATAATGTTTTACAATGTAAAATTTTTTTTACAGATGACAATCTTAACACCTTTTTTTTCTTCAATATCTCACAGTGAAATGTGCAGCATAAAGACTGCATGGCAACCTGTGAAGATTCTTACTAAGTATAAATGCAGCAAAATAGTCTAAATGCTACAGTTTGTCGACTTATTTTTATTATACCCCCGCTCGACAGAGTAGGGGGTATATAGTGGTCCTCATGTCCGTCCGTCCGTCCTTCCGTCTTTCCGTTCACATTTGGTTTCCGGATGATAATTCAAAAAGTTTACATCCGATTTGAATGAAACTTTGGGATATTGTTATATTTATATTAGGTTGGTAAGAAGCCTATCAATTTTGGGGGAAATCCGTCAAATTTCAGGTCGCAGTCCAAGAAAAACGTTAGGAATTTTAACAAAAACATTGTTTCCGGACAAAAACTCAAAAACTTTGCATCCGATTTTAATGAAACTTTGGGATTTTGTTATATATCATGTTGGTAAGAAGCCTATTAATTTGGGGAGAAATCTGTCAAATTTCAAGGTCGCAGTCCACGAAAAACGTTAGAAATTTTTACAAAAATTTGTTTCTGGACATAACTCAAAAAGTTTGCATCTGATTTGAATGAAACTTTTTGATATTGTTATATATCAGGTTGATAAGAAGCCTATCGATTTTGGGGGAAATCTGTCAAATTTCTAGGGCGCAGTCTGTAAAAAACTAGAAATTTTAAGAAAAAACCTTTCTGGACAATAACTCAAAATGTTTGCATCCGATTGGAATGAAACTGTGGGATATTGTTATATATTATGTTGGTAAGAAGCCTATTGCTTTTTGGGGAAATCTGTCAAATTTCAAGGTCACAGTCCACAAAAATTGTTAGAAATTTTTACAAAAGCGGGGGTATAAGTGATCGCTAGATCGACTTTGTCTAGTTTCCCTGGGTATTATGTTTTATTCTTTCAATTACCTTGGCAGCAAATGGATTACACTTGATAAATGCAGTAACAAGCTGGATAGCATTCTTCCTGACTTGACTAGATTTGTCTTGCAGTCTTCCTATCACCAATGCTAGGACTTTGTCTTGCCAGGTCAAAGGCAAACACTATATAAATAAAATGAACTAATTTTCATTTCAGTCCATTAAAATAGAACTTTTCATGAAGAATGCTCAATTAAACCATGTAAAGCATCAAGGATGGCACCTACTAACTGCAACACTTATCGGGTAATTGGCACTTTTTGGTTCAAATAAATGAGCCAATAAAATAATAAATTCTATGGATAGTAACCTGAATCCATTTCCATTCCTTGAGAACCATGTTTGTATTTAACTGTCCTTAATGTATTTTAAAATAATAGAAAGAAAAATAAATGATATAATGACACTGCCGTATGTGTCTATGTATACCAGATACCATCACAGACCTTACAGCAGGTCCATGGCAGGAAATGGGTCAAATATTGAATTGTTTGTTTGTTTGAATGACGTTTAACACCATTTTCAGCAATTTTTCAGCTATATCATGGCGTCTACTTTTTATTGGGGATGAAGCAAGAGTATCCAGAGAAAACCACTGACCTGCGGTAGGAAAACTGGAAATCGTTGTCAATTAAGATTGGAGTCTTGTACAACCTGTCCACAGCGAGAATCGAACCTGCAATCTGAGTGCTGACAGACCACATGATTAATAGGAGGTGAACTACCTTAACCACTTGGCCACAGAGGCTGCTCAAATATTGACTCCCAGGGTGGAAAATTTGAAATAATGAAAACCCCCATGTTTAAATTATACATGTACATGTATTTCCCCAAATCCTGAAATAAACTGAATGCAGATAAATCTTTCATTCATATATTCTTAATTTGTGCAGCCAACGATATTGTAATTGTCCTTAGACAAAGATAAAGAAAAATTGCTAAGAACAGAACATCACGGTGAATTATTGAACACATATTATTAGAATACCAGCATTCACAATATCATTACCTTTTCATTTACAATATTAAACCAAATCTGTAACACCTTACTTCTGACAAAGGCATTGACATCATGGATATGTTCCTGGAGAACAATATATTTATTTAAATTTCAAGTTACATTTTCACTCAGAACCTTTTTTTTCTTGCTAAAATTTTGTAAATGTAATTTTGTAAATGTAAACACATTCAAGTTTAAAGAAATGAACTATCTAATAATGAAAATATGTTAAGAAGCTGGTGCTTATGCAGTTTTAGCACACAAACAAGTTTTGCAAAATTTCATGTTTCAAATGAAATCTAAAACAGTTTCTAAAAAATATTTCTGCAATTATGCTGAAAATTGTACACGGATTCCTCTTGACAGTGTTATTAACAGAGAAAAAATGTGCAACGATAGATATTCTAGGTCTAACATAACATCTAAATAATAAATACTACATTACTTACTGTCAGACATTCTAGAAATTGATCTCTGGTTGACTTCATTTTGGTATCTAGGTCGTCTTTACTTAAAACCTTCAGCAGAATTTCTCCCATGACACCCAGAACACCATTTCTTAATGTGTATGCCTAAAATAAAACAGCAGTGCGAAATGGAATATTCCTTATGTAAATAGAGACTTGTATGATTAGTGAAGCTTATTTCATTACAATCTTAAGGTGAAATACTGCATTGGAAAAAACAGCAAAATTTCATAAAGATATTATGCCTGAGGGCTTTTCCAGAAAAAAAAGGTACAGGGGGGTCGGAACGCTGCTCAAAAAATGGGGTACCACCACTAAAATTTTAATTTTTTTAGAGGCACAACCTAGAAAATGTTTTTATGGAAAAGACCCCCCACCTATAAAATAAAATTGATATATCAATATGATTATTTGATTATATTCGAATCTTAAAACCACAGATAGGATTAAATATACAATAATAAATTTACCCTTAAATTTATCTGAATATTGTGATAGGCCGTTGGTATTTAACCAATGGCAAATGTCGTCAACACTCAATTCTTCAACAATAGGACAGCAAAGGCCCCGATTTGACAGATAAAGGTCAATTTAACGCCGTAAAAGTTACCTGTATGTAAAACAAAAATTTCTTAACAGCGCCATCTATAAAAATTGTTTAGTTCAGGAGAAACTGGCAAGGTTAAGTTTTTCTTAAATTAAATGTAACAATTTATACGTAATACAGGAATCGATCAAGGGTATATTCTGATGCATGACTGTATGTATGTGACGCAGATATAATCAACTGATTGCATAAGATCGATGACAGAAAATCGTCATTTTTTTATGTAAACATGGCACAGGCCATTTGTTTAATTAATCAATAGTTTTTCTCGTTATACCAGTTGAAATGTTTCTCCATTTATCGTAAAAAGCCACGAGGTTGTTTACCAACATGACCAAAACACGTGCGAGTTTTCAAAGGTTGATGAACACAAATCATGTATAATCCATGAAACTGTCGTTTTGAAGAACAAATGTTTGTTTAAATTTGACATTAAGCATGACTCGTTAAAAGTCTAGTATATAACGAATTCCGAAGAATTATTCATTCGGCACAATATATAACACTATAGAGCTTGTGTTATATTGTTATATATTGTGCCGAATGAAAATAAAGCTTTCTAATCTTGTCTTATCTTATCTTATTTTGTGCCAAGACATGGTGCAATTTGACAGGAATTGAGGAAACCCATGTGCCTTCGTGTTTGTAGTGAATTTGTACACATAGCGTACGTAAGACGTATAATAGTTTCAAATGTGCTGTCTGTTGATAATGTAATGTTGATATATGTTTTTGGCATTTAATAACTCATATTACACCTAGAGTGACATAGCCCCCCCCCCCCCCCCCCACGTTTAAGAGGGTGAACCTATAAGGAATGAAAAATTCATATATTTATAATGTCATAATGTTCATATTGAATTCCAACAATCACAGTTTAATGATGCTTATAATTCTATAACCAACCATTTCATATACTGTGGCCTCCACAACTTCTAGTTGAATTAAGATTTTTTTCAGCTGGCCTATAAAAAGCTGAATCTTTTATAGTAGTAGTTTTATGTAGATATGTAGTTTTCTTCACTATTTATACTGACTGAAATAAGTGTCATCTAATTGAGTCAATCAATCAATCAAAAAAAAAGAAAAAAGAAACATTGTTTCCATTCTGCTAATGGTCACTGTATCTTGCATTGTGTCTACTATGTGGACTTTGAAACTCTTGCAAGCAAAATTGTGACATTGAGAATTTTAAGGTAGCATATCGACTGATGTGTTTAGCTAGGACAAGGAGTGCAACTTTCATTGTCTGTACAAACCCTACAAGCTGCTGTCAGTGTAAAAAGCATAGGATCTTTAATGCTTTTTGTCCTTAACTTTTACATTGTTTTCCAATGGAAGACAAGAATATTTGTCTACATGGTTTAATATTCCTGAATTTAAGGTTTAAAAATTTGTTCAGGTCTTGATTATATACATGTAAATATATTGAACAATTATGTTGATTTGGGATTTCTATAATATATTTTAATGATTGTTATGATTATACCACACTTTTTTTCTCTAATGCACACAAAGCTCCAAAAATTTACCATTACATTGCAAATGTATTTCAGCCTCCCCCCCTCCTTTTATTGTAGAAAAAGCTGACACAAATTTGTTCAAAGCGGCTTTGAGACCCACAAATTATAAAAAAGACGCAATACTATTATATATTATATATTTAATAAGTACTGATGCGTGATCTATTCTACTTTGACAGGCAGATGCTGAATATATTTCTAAGCGTACGTCGAGTTGCTTCCAACACCCCGCACTTTTCGGCATTTTGTCACCAAAAAAGCTGACACAAATTTGTTCCCGGTGGTTTTAAAAGCTGAAGTAACGACATGAACAATGTACGATGCTCGCATTTTAGGCTGCGCCTACATTCATATTATTTTTAAATTTAGAGTTTTCTGTCCGCCGAGTGCCGAGTTCAGATCAAAACATGCCACTTCAAACGGCATTTTAACCTGGTAAATTAAAACTATACAGTACGAAATTTCTATAAATGACAGGTAATTGTCTTAGGACTTTGCTGTATTTCATTTTATTGATGTATGTTACGGCAGTGCTATGTACGACGTACGATAACGAAAACTGAGACGCTATCACGCTTACAAAAATTGGACAAAAAGTTGACCTTTAGTTGCATTTTCGGTATACTCGGGCTTAATGAGACAGCAGAGCAATCTAGAGAAACTCGGCAACCAGTCCCATTTGGAACTTTCGGGCGTAAACCATTCAAAAGTTTATGATGATCGGTTATTCCCCTTGCATTCATTCCGACAAAATCGCCAGTCAAAAATCGTACGGACGTCGCCGAAAGCACAGCGTTTGGCGAAGTAGAAACACCGACAACCGCGATTATTTTAATAAGAACATACCTACACCCACCAAAATAGAAATACCCTCAACCCTCCCTACCAAGGAAAAAAAAAATGACCTGCGTTCCGACCCCCCTGTACCTTTTTTTCTGGAAAAGACCTGAACAGAAATGTGACCTTAGATGAGATCAGACCTAGACTTCTCTCAACTAAGGTCAATGTAAGTTTTAATCTTTTATTAAAAATATACTAAAACATCAAAAGGCAAATAAGTTTCTTTTATTTGAAGAATAACATATACAATATTAATTTTTTTTTGCGACGTTTCTCTTAAGTTCAAAACTGTTGATATATTTTTATACAAAAAAAAAAAAAAAAAAAAAAAAAAAAAAAAAAAAAAAAACAGTAGCGAGGGGCAAATGATACAAATTGAAAACCAGCCATAATGACACAAATTTCAATGAAAAAATAAAAGTTGGCATCTAGGTTGTACAAATAATGATAATATCAAAACATAATGACTTGTTTATACATTCATTCATTTTTACCTCTTCATCCAAGTGGCACATCAACACACTTATACTAGGCAGCATCACCAATGGAATCTTTTCCGCTACTTCTACAAGGAATGAAGCAATGCATCTAGTTCCTGATGGATCCCTGGCAATGTCTTTTGGATCCAAACGACCAACTTCTCTGAAATGATAATGCTGGTAACGTAAATTCTATACAAGCCTGCTGAGAAACCTATCAAAATTTAACACTCATAAGATAAATGTTTTGGTTGTTAAAATTTTGTTTGGCTGAAAAAATACACCTTTGAATTGTTAGTAATTACCAAAAGGACAAAAAAATAAATTGCAATGAAGAAGTGTGAAATGACATGTATGACAAACCAAACCCTCGGCATGTGGTCAGAATACCACATTTATCTCCACCTGGGCAGATTAATGCCTTACGGCTGACCTTTTGAAACTTTTGAAACCAATTTTTTTTAAAGATAAAATCTAATCACATATTTCAAAGACAGAAATGGCCGGATTTCGTTAAAAATTAACTGCCGGTTAACAGGAAGTAGGTGGGCAGCAGACCTGAAATCGAATCGCATGTTATGGGAGGCCATGCTGATCCTCATACCAAATTTCAAGAGAATGTGATTAGTAGTTGTTGAGAAAATTTTCCAAACATTTTTTCACCATACTATAACCCAGATTTTCACTCTGTGAAATCCAATAATTTAAAAAAAATTGTGTTTAGGTTAATTGAAAACAATTTTAACCTGATAAAAAAAACTAAATACTTTAAAGAATATATGCTGTTCCATTGAAACAAACATGGTTCCAAGGGAAAAAACTTTTGAAATAGTTTGACCACGCATATAAATTTTGATTGTTCTATTCTATTTTTCATCAGTAATGATAATCTAGACATCCAACCATTGAAGTGATTTCAATGTACATTCCTTTTTGCCATGTGAACTTAGCTCTAACCAAAATACCTCATGATTTCCTGTATGACACTTTTAACGCCCAAATCATTGGTAATTATCTCAACAGTGTTTGCCAATGGTGTAACTAGATGTTCAAAATGTTGTAACAACTGAAGAATCTTCAAACTGGCACCTGTGACACAAAAATACAACAAAATAAAATAATAAAAGAACGGACAAGATTAAAATAGTATACCCCCTCTTCTTCGAAGCCTGGGTGTAATAACAACACTACCTTCACCTATACGATTAAGAATATACTTAAGATGCCTGAGAAAAATGCTAATCAGATAATGGATGTTATTGCTATTTTGCAGTATTTTCCTTTGATTTTTGTGTGCGGTATTATTCCATCTTACTCTACTAGCCTGAGATAGGCACATCTCAGCTTGCTGTCAAGACATCGTTAAGTAAACACTGTGACATCACAATGTTACAAAACAGCGATAAACAGATTATCTACGTCTATGCATTTTATCATCAACTCATCTCAGGGCTGTCGCCCTTCGATGAGATATTGATGAGAAAACGCATCTCGTTCCAAAAAACGTAAATAATCTTTAGTTATTGGATGCTGCCTGCAGTGTGACTCGAACCTCCACCCTTTGTTTACATGCGTATGATAAAAAGATGACTACTACCTTAACCACTCGTCAACAAAGCAACAAGTGAGTGGGTGACTAATACTTACTCAATCCATGATTGTATCTCTTTGCCATCACCCCAATTAAATGACTAATGGCATCTCTGGTTTCCTTGGATGTTACTCTAGTTATGCTAGGATTTTCTAATAGCTTATAACCACAATTTGTCACTAAACTGAAAACAAATGTACATTTCATTGAAATCTATGATTTGAATCATAACAAATATTTCAAATTGTTAAAAATAATTGAACATCATCCAAAACAACTAATAAACAAAATTTCAAAGCTTTGCATTAACCAGAGGATTTTTTCATATTGCGTACTAATTTCAAAAGAAAAATATGTTCTCTTAACAAAAATAAGTTTAAGAATTGTTGAATAAAAGTTTCAAATGCCACTCTCCGCAATTTTACAGCTATATAATGGTGTTAACTTTTTAATGTGGATGTAAAGTGGGAGCTACCGTTGAAAATGCCAAACTCAACAGGAAAACTGGTACATGTAATCCCAGTCAATTAAGGTTGGAGCAAAGCACACTACTCCTGTGGGAAGCTTCAATCTCAGTGTTGATTGAAGCAAAGTACATTACTCCTGTGGGAAGCTTCAATCTCAGTGTTGATTGGAGCAAAGCACACTACTCCTGTGGGAAGCTTCAATCTCAGTGTTGATTGAAGCAAAGCACACTACTCCTGTGGGAAGCTTCAATCTCAGTGTTGATTGAAGCAAAGCACACTACTCCTGTGGGAAGCTTCAATCTCAGTGTTGATTGGAGCAAAGCACACTACTCCTGTGGGAAGCTACAATCTCAGTGTTGATTGAAGCAAAGCACACTACTCCTGTGGGAAGCTACAATCTCAGTGTTGATTGAAGCAAAGCACACTACTCCTGTGGGAAGCTTCAATCTCAGTGTTGAGAGGTAGGAGCACACTACTCCTGTGGGAAGCTTCAATCTCAGTGTTGAGAGGTAGAAGCACACTTCTCCTGTGGGAAGCTTCAATCTCAGTGTTGAGAGGTAGGAGCACACTACTCCTGTGGGAAGCTTCAATCTCAGTGTTGAGAGGTAGGAGCACACTACTCCGGTGGGAAGCTTCAATCTCAGTGTTGAGAGGTAGGAGCACACTACTCCTGTGGGAAGCTACAATCTCAGTGTTGAGAGGTAGGAGCACACTACTCCTGTGGGAAGCTACAATCTCAGTGTTGAGAGGTAGGAGCACACTACTCCTGTGGGAAGCTACAATCTCAGTGTTGAGAGGTAGGAGCACACTACTCCTGTGGGAAGCCTCAATCTCAGTGTTGAGAGGTAGGTGATCAATAGTAGATCAATACTAATAACTTGAACCACATGTCCACCCAGACCCACACCTCAATTTTGGAATAAACATTTATCACAGAATCAATAAACTAACATAACAAATTCCTCTTCTACAACAGGAGGGTCCCAAAAAAAAAACTTACGTAACAAATTCCTCTTCTACAATAGGAGGGTCCCAAAGTCTGTGTATATTAGGAGTAACTAGATGTAATAACGTCTTTATGCCAACTTCTTTCTCTTTGTCCCAGTCTATACCAGAATCACTTGGCTTCTTTTTACCCTTTCTTCCCTGCAAAAGAAAACATCCTGTGTTTAAATAATGGTCATTTTCTTACATCTTTCAAAATTTTCCAGCAAATTGTTCTTAGAAAACTCAGAAAAGTAATTTTTAAATTTCTGACCGTCTGTCTACTGTTAGGGTATTTCAATAACAGTTCAACATTATTACCACTTTTACCAGATCAACCCGCAACATGTTTAAGAGACTGGTTCAAGTCAGTGTGGCTTTTACCCCAATATCTGTCCTTTCTGTTAATATTGATTATTTTTGTTTATTCATGGTTCCACCTTTTAGTGATTAATTGAATTGTGTGTTTGGTTTATATGCACATCCATAACAGCTTAAAGGTCTAACAATGGAGAGTCTATACAATATTGTGATGTGAAAGTTTTTGGTTGAATGGAGAAATAGGTACTTTTGTGCTCATTTGGGAGGCCAGTGTGATCTTAAACTTGTGATAGAAAACTTTCTTTCCAAAAACCTACACAAGAACCATTAATCTACTGCATGCAGACTTTGTGTATCTGCACACAAAAATTCAATGCTTACATTTTTCACATGCCAAATTTTAAAGCCTAGATAATGGTAATATGCGACACTGCTATACATACCAACAGCCAACTTTATTAAGGTTATATATAAGACCTTATTTTAAATTTGTTCATAACTGATACATTCCCAAGTCCTAAATTTTACAAAGTTGTTCAAATGTAAGAATGATACCTTGGCACTGACCACCTGGCTGGAACTCGGCTGAGCATCTTCAGCTTCAAAGATCTCAATGAACTGACATAGCAGATAACAAGCCATTTTCACCATGTTTGAACATTCTTTTCTTGTATCCGGCTCTATACTAGTCACATCCAGTGTAGAGGCTAAGGTATTGGTAAAAGCTTGGGAAACTAAAATAATAAATACAAACACCATATTTACTCAAACTTTAATAAATCTCATAATAAGCTCTACGGGTACCTCTTGAAAATACAAATTTTTTCTGATTATTGTATCTGGAAGTTTCTGATATTATTTAACAAATATATCATTGACTTCAGCCAAACGTTCCATTAAAAATTAAACCTAGAAATGACCATGTCAAATCACTTTATACACACATAAATTTTCACATAGTAGAATCTAAAATTGCAAATCAACAATGGAATTACCAGAGTGTATGCTTATTGTAGCTTGCTAACTACTAAACCTGCAATATACACGTTATTTTGTTATGTATTTTTTTTCTAAAGGAATGGTGGGCTAAAGAATTTTTAAATTAAGTTGTATAGACATTATTACTTCATTATCAATATTTACTTTTGACCAATAGCTGCCATGCTTCCTCTTTTAAATCACTACTAACATTCTTCTGTAAACTGTAAATAGAAAATAAATTGAAAATCTAAAATAGTCAAGTTATAACAAGTGCATTAAAACATTTTGTATGGTATACAACTTGTTAAAAAAACAAAGTTTGATGGTTTCGTCAAAAACTGCAGCAAGCAGTGATTTACACAAAACCCTTAACACATTATAAGAAATTTGCTGAAAAGTTTTGCAGTCTAAAAAAATATGGTATCCAATGGGACATTAAATGATACCCCACCATGTTTGCATTGTTTTTCTATATTCATAAACACATTTCACATTTATTACACTCTCCGGGTACTCCGGCTTCCTCCCCCAATAAAAACTGGACGCCATGAAATAGCTGAAAAATTGCTGAAAGTGGCGTTAAAACACCATTCAAACAAACAAAAACATTTATTACAAATCAGCCTATAGGAACAGCTGAGCATAAAAACAGTCCATCAAAAGAAAACAATTTCAATTTTAACCTTGCCCTAGGATCTATAAAAATATTGGAATTTTGCTGAAAACTAAAACTTGATCTTCATTTTATGGTACTTTACAGCTGTGGAAAGTTCTAACAAAAGTTGTTGACATGTTTTCAAGTTATCATCTTGAAACCACCAACTGATTACCAAAACAATAAATTGGCCAAATTGGATTGTGCTGAAAATTGAAATTTATCTTTTTTTGAAGGTAATTCACAGCTGTGCAAAGTTTATTAAAATCCTTTGACTCGTTTTCAAGTTATCATCTGGAAACCACTGAGGCACTGAGAGGCAGACAGACAGACACTCTCATCCATACTGCAGATGTTATCACATAATAATGAAAAAAAAATCTAACTGTTACATAAAGGTATGTGAAATCGTTCTGTGAAGTTTCAGGGATCTGGATTAAAACTAGGAGTTTAAAAACCTAAATATGGAAGAGTGTATGTCAGGTGAATAAGTGGTATTAACACAATTCAAATAAACAAACAACTGATAATGCCACTACTGAGGTCAATATTAATAAAAAGTATGCAATAAAATATATTAAATTAATATTAACAAGTGTGGACTGTGAGCACGCTCACACAGGGATACCCAGCTTCGCTTTCAAGTCCAATTATCTCCCCTTAACGATATCCGAGGTCAATAAAAATCCTTCATTCACATCGACATGATCTACATATAATGTACATCCTTTCTGCTAAGTTTCATTAAATTTCATCAAGCAGTTTAGGAGTTGCGCTTACAAGGGATGTGGACAGAGAGACAGACAGGGTGATTCCTATATAAACCACCCCCCTTTTTCCCAACATGTTTGTGGGGGTTATAATGTTAAAATAAAATGCTTTAGATAACATATCTTCCTTTTTCTATAAGGAAATGTCTTAAAATGTATTACTCTTACCATATAACACTGAACAATGTGTCAAAGTTTTGAAGGAGACATTTACAACCACCACTTCTGAACGCAGTTTTCAATTCTAGGGAAAAAAAAGATTAAACATATTGAGTAAGCAACAATAAATGGATTATCTGTTATTAACAACAAACTAACTGGAAAGTCAAGAGTATGTTTCTAAACTACCATAGCATCATCGTAATTCAAAATCCTTGATTGGATAAAACAGAAATACATGTATATATTCTGCTGAGATAATTTTCTTAGAGTAAGAGGGCTGGTTTTACCTACTGCTATCATGTCTAAATATTTGCAATAAATTTTGGAATTGTTTCAGTTCAAAGATAAAACAAAATGATGTAACTAACTAACACAACCATTAAAAAATTATTCAATTGCTGGGAATAACTAATGCACTTTGTATACATATCAAGGGTCCGGAAACGGTCATATTTGCCGGACATGACCGAAATTTATACTAAAATGACCGACTACGATTTGCTCAAATCGGACATAAAAAAGTAATATTGTATAATAATCACTTGTTGGACTTAATCCCTTTAATTTCTTCTAGAAATATTTGTATTAAAAAATCAACCCTAAGGCTATTTCCTGTCACTGACATGTGTTTATTGACCACCGACCGGTGATTACGTAATAGGTAAACAGGTGGTGACCGATCTGTTTCATCCATATCGTAAACATACTATTGCAACAACATTTTGAATATACAGAGATTGAATATAATAGATTGTTTCTATTTCACATTTCTAAGAAAAAAAGACAACTTTACAGTATTAGTGGTACGAAAAACACGTGCGGTCAAAATTGTACACTACGCAAGCGCCAATGTAACTAAACGTTACGTAAATCAAAAGAAAACCAATTTGAAGAAAAATTTCTTGAAAATAATGAGAACAAAAATGATTATTCATTTAATTATAAAAAACTTGTTAAAAGAATCCATCGCAGATTAACGCATAAATTCAATTCTGGCCGAACTTGTTGCAATTATAGGTGACAACTTCCTATTTCCGGTAAATGAAAAACTCGCGGGGATATTCATCAAAACAACGTTGTTTGCCATTATTTTGTTGCAAAGACAACATGTCATCTTACAATAAAGATTTTTTAGGCAGGAGATTGTATCTCTACATATATTTTCGCTTACTCACACTATCGTGGCGAAACGACCGACGTGCAAACAAGTTTCGGTACGAAACGACCCCAGACTAATATTCACTACCATGGAATATGGTAACTTCTTGGGTGGAAAAATGACCGAAATGGGCAGGGAAAACTTCCGGACCCCTGATACATATTATCAATACAATGTAATCTGTAGCAGTATGTAAGAACTGTAACATGTATTTACTGTAATACGAGCTGTTGTAAAAATGAAACTTTGCTGTTCTTAGAAAGAATTCTTATCTTTAGACTTTCTTCTGATGAATAATTGTTTCTCAAGTTCTTTTAAAATGCTCCTTTATGCTGTAATTGATATAAAATCTTAAATGATTACTTGATTCTGCAAGTTAAATGAGTACCTTTTTCTATTAGAGTTATCCTTCTTTGTTTATGAAAGTTATTTTGAACACGGAAGTTATTTATTTACAGGTGCGCTCATCAATAGTATTTATAGATCGTTGTATTTTGTAATTGTAAATGCTTTACTGAATGTCAGTGAATCTCATCATTGGAAACTATGCGAATTTCTATGTTTTGGCGCTAATTGGCACGTAACATGACAACATTATTGTTTTGGTAACGTTCACAGTTGTTTTTTGAACTTTGGATTTTGTCCAGTGCAGACGCATTTTTAACTCATTTTTAATGCTCTTGGTAATTTTTTCTTAAACTTGAAGATTTCTTTGGTAATTTCAAATAATTTTATTAGAAATTGATAAGTAATATTTAATTACATTTAATTTAATAATATTACTGAATATTTCGTCTTGGAACGGCTAATGCTGTGATGGATTCTTCAGTATTTAGGAAAACACCAAGTTATTTTTTAGCTTCATTTCCTATTTTGGGATTTGAAATATAATTTATAAATTGTCGATTATTGTTTCACTGGCATTCAAGATTTTGACTGTGATATTTGTTGAATTTGAATATTTTTGCTGTTTTGAAAAGATAAATTTGTCCCGCATAATAAAGATTACACGAAATTCATTTATTTGCATAGTTCAAGTCAAACCATTTCGCTCGGATAAACACAATTACCGCAACACAAGCATATGTATACAGTGATCTTACAACTGATATGTTCTTGTAAAAATTTAACCAGCAACCTAGCAAAAGTAATTTCATGTTTGCTTGTAAGTTCTCAAGCTTGTTAGTGTTTAGATAATTTGAGGATTGTCTTAATTTACTGTGCACTTAGTGATCTGTGGTTTGTTATTGCCGTCATTCAATGTTTAATGGATAAATATTATACAGTTACTACTAGCAAATTTTGACAGCTCAAGTAAAGTGCTATTCCAATTGTTTTAAAGTAAGGACAACAACAATTTCATTATACTCATAATTCCCTTCTGTTAAAAGTTTTCTTTGCTTTCTCATGTAAACATGTAAAGATGTTGGCCATGGACTGCAAAGGATTCTCCAACCAAATTTCATGTACCAAGAACACAATTCACTCTAAAAAAATGTTTTACTAACCTTGAAGAGCACCTGGTATCTCCCTTAGAGTTAAAATTTCACTGACAACAAACTGATCAATGTTTGTCCTGTTTAAAAGGTCATCACGAGATGATGGAATCACAAATTCAAAAGTCATCTTGGTATTGGCAACAGACTGGAAAAAATATCATTAAAATGTAGAGGCAAAGAATTTTAGTAAAAACCTTTAAGGACAAACGAAACTTACTTGACGATCTGATAACCTATAAGAAAGTACCGTAAAAGAATTTCAGAATCTTCTAAACTTCAGCCTGAACAAGAAGTGTCCAGTAAGCTTCTGGTTCAGGCTGTTTTTGAATTTGTTGGGAACTGGCTGAAATTCTTCAAATCCAGCAGTTTAGTAGGGGTGAAATGATACAGTTACTCAAGGATACGATACATATCGTAGAATTTCTCAACGATACTATTATTAGCGATACGATACATTCTATCGTTATATACATATTCATTGATTTTTGTGAAACGTATTCATATTGAGATCTATAGATTGCCGGCAGAACTTTGAATTTAATCACGACACTACCATCCGCAATCACGTTTTCTTCAGCCATAGCTATGACAGATTTTTGTATCTCCACATTGAAGATTTCCAACGGAAAAGGCTAAAATAGTAATGTTAGGTCCCGAAGGCGTACCGAATCGAAAATTGACAATTGTGTACCGTACACCGAAATTCACCAAAATACCGTGGATTTTCGGTACTTCAGAGAATCGTTTCACTCCTACAGTTTAATGACATTTGAAACATTACGGTAGAGTTTCTCATGATGAAAACTTTCATTTTCAAATTTGGAACAGAACTAACCAGAAAACAACATACAAAGTAGTCAAGCAATTTTGTTAATATTTGAAAATAGACTGTTTCTTTCCGTATCCCACACTTAAACAAATCTGACTGGATATCATTCAATTTGTTGTAACCAAGTGAGCTTACTACTCGTATAGTTTACTTTTTAACTGGCTATCTACCTACCACCTGCTAGAATATAGTTACTTTTTTTTTACCACCCATACAAAGATATAACCATGATTTACACTAGAAAGACTTCCAATGGCAATGCTTCTTTAGACTGATGGGAGTGTGGAACATCATAAGCTCTCTATAGATAAAACAGGGATATTTTTGACATGGTTCTTAGCACATTTCACAATCTCCAGACGTTATAAAAATAACCCAGCTAATTTTAATCCTTTTCTAAGCTTGTCATCACAACCCCAGCTTTCCGGGTGCAAGTCAAATCGGCACCTACTAACAAGTCAATTTGGTACCTCTGAAGAGTCAAACAGCATCAACTTCCTGCTGCTGCAATTAATACTGGTAGTTAATTTATTCATTGACCTACTACTGAAAATAGTGTGGACAAATGGATAAACACTGATGAGATAATCTTACATTTCCTTTGCATTAATCAGCTTTCCTTATGCTTTGCGCTTCTTCAGTAAACAGGGATGAAACTTAACAGTCGCCCAGTCACCAATGCGAGTAGAATTTTTGTTGGGCCACCAAATGCCTGTGTCTAGATCGCCCAGTTGGCGAAGGTAACAAGTGTAGTATGATGCATAGACGCATTTTGCAGTTACATTTCAAGTTTTGTCCACTAAAAATGTTATTGGCAATATTTCGCGCGTGTAGGATATTTGATGAAGTGGCGTAATTATAATCCAGATCGGGAATAGATAGAACAATTTAATTGACATTTGCGTCAAAGGGGAATAATAAAAACCGCCTAAGCTAGTTCCCATCTGACTTATCTTTGTCAATCCACCATGGAGTCAATACTGGTGGAAACCAGTACAAAGCAAATAAATTACGAAATGGCCTGTGGTACGCAACTGAACATTGTCTCACATAGATATAATAAAATCAAACCACAAATACTGATATTAAATATTTATTTTTCTAATATATTTTTTCTATATTTCAATAAAATATATCATACAATGTCATATTATGTTATAAAAAGGTTGCCAGTGGTAGGTCTGTGGTTAGTTCTATAACATAAAACCTCCCATTTCACTTTTATATTTATCATTTTTATCTGACTTTTACATTTTTTTTTTATTATTTGAAATGTGAGGTTTTATCTGTCAGTTGATTTTTCTCGAAGCAAAATTTTTTCATTAGTTCTGCATATTTTTACATTTGAAATATAATGAAACTAACATAAACACAAAGAATATACCTGTTTTCAATGAATTAAACTATGTTCAATTAAGTAATCCATGTTTGAAATATCAAGACGAAATTTTTCTGCGAACTGACATTTTGAATTTAACAGTTTATCCACATTACGGAATCAAGTTATATTTAATGGCGGAACGAATACAATTTGTCGCAATTGTAACACATGGAAAATTTGTTTCATCTAAAACGGATCCATAAGATCGATTTAATTGGGGTCAGCCATTGAATGTAATGGGAGTTAAGGGACACCTCAAATAAAGCTTCAAACAGGACTTAAAAAATCCATCATATACTAAGGTAAGACAATTTTTAGAAAATTTAGATATTTTTCTTTAAGTTTAGCGCAGTTTGCATGGTTGTACAAACTTTTTTCATATCAAACTTAACTGAAACATTCCGCACCGTTTTCTTGCGGAATTCGCCGATTGCGAATTAAGTGGTGTTACCTCCCTTAAAGGGGCGGGTAACCGCGATTTACATGTATGACTCGCACATGCAGTATATGCTTACCGCTAACTTTCAGTGAGAAAATACTTATTTCCAATGCATTAAAAACCATAAAAACAATGTTTTGCAACATATTTTGACCTCGTTATTATGACGTTCCAGTTTTATTTTTGGGTTTACACAATTGTTCATTTGACAGATAATATAATTGTCTAGAAATTCCACAACAATCGGACGTGCACAATGCGAGTTTTCAGTGTCAATTATCATTCCTTTGAACGCCTGATGTGATTGACTTAATTGACAGGTGGGTGGCCCTGTGTATCAAAAGCAACACACCTATTACAATCCAATCAATAGGTGTGGCGGGAAAAACTTAACGATGGGAGGAGCATTCCTTCATAGACTTCAAATCACGTGTT
Source organism: Limnoperna fortunei (assembly GCA_944474755.1). Taxonomy (NCBI): domain Eukaryota; kingdom Metazoa; phylum Mollusca; class Bivalvia; order Mytilida; family Modiolidae; genus Limnoperna; species Limnoperna fortunei. Next base: position 36,828,684 of record OX104122.1, read on the forward strand.
TATACATCTACATGACTGCAATAAAGCGATGCTCCTTTCTGGGTTGCAATAATTTTCTTAAACAAAATAAAAAAGGAAATAATCTTGAGCTATTTTATTTTCGACATATTCCACTAAACTTACGACTGCAATTTGGAAAATGCTTATCCTAAAACATGTGGGTAAAATATTCCTTGGAAGGTCGTATCCGAAACAACACATTTTCCCATGGTCATTATTACTAAATTGCACGTGTACCTTTTCCAATTAACACCATTCACCTGTACAGGAAGCTTCTCAGTGGGACATTTTTTATTATAGGTATATGTAATCACTCAATTATCCGTAACTGATAACTGTCAACCTATTGAAATCTGTGCTCACATACATCAGAGACATATAATTACATGTACAAGTAATACATTATGTCATTTACGTTGCACGTATATTCGTTGACACCACAATAAAAATCACCTTTATCTAACCGGCAGCCAGGTGTAGTATCTTGCATCCGGTGAACAGGTAATTAATTTCCTTGGGGCACAAAGTGGGAAAGTAATTTATACTAACAATTTATTAGCAGCTTATTAACCACAGTTCATTAGTTAACACTTTTTCTGTATACTTATAAATTAGCAGTTTTTAAATACACACTTTTATTTGACAAAAGTTTGCAAAGTCTATATCTGATACATATTTTAATATCCCATTTTATTTAATGGGGTTTTCACCTACGTAGGTGCCAATTAATTGTTTATTGCAGGTATAGTGTGACAGATTTATGTTATGGCTTGTATACCAACTACAGTCTTACATGTAAACTAGAGTTACCAAACATGTTACCGGTAGGTGGCGCGCATATGGAAAGATGTGAATTTGTGCACGGGAAAATGCGTTTAAAGACGAAACCTTGCATTTGACTAAAAACATAAAATATCAATATCCGATAAAAATGTTGAAAATAAACATGAAATGAGAGGTTTTATTAATGGAACTATAGTAAGTGTTGACGTAGGTTGTATAGTGTTTTTTGCATTACAAATGAAAACTGCTTACCGCGTATGGTTCAGCTTATGCTCCTTTTTTAGATCAAGAAGGGACCTTTTTGAAATCAATAATTATTTCCCCGAGATATTCAGCTTTTGAAATAAAGCGGTTTTTTAGTTTTGAACGGGCGATTTTTCATACTAAAATTTGACCTTAATTAGAACGGAACTGTACTTTAGGAACAATCGATTGTTGTCTACTCGAAATCCTTCGGGTGATGTCGTCTGCAGTTTAGGCGGGAAAAGTCTCGCGGTTTGTCCGAATACCATTGAACGTCACGAAAGCAGACGAACATTTGTAAACATCGTAAGGTCCCTTAAGAAACAAAAATGGCTGACTTATTATGTGAAATTTCCGTAGCAAAAGTCAAGGACGATTTGTAACAACTTAAATACAGAGGCATACTATAAAACATGGACAGGTTGTTGTATCTACGTTTTTTCTACTGAATTTTCGTAATAACAAGGTAAAATATAAAATAATGAAAAAATGCTAGCAAACAATTTTTTCCAAGGGGGGTTGGCATTTAGTATAGGTCTGTGGTGGCCTGTGGTAAAAAGACGCACCCCTCATCTACTGGTCACGGAGTAGTTCTCGGCTTCTCGCCGGCAAGTAATTCTCGCCACCCGATTTTTTGACAGTTTTTGTGAAAAATTAGAATTTTAAAAGGGATAATCGTAATTTGTTTTGGATTAAACATAGTGAAATCTATCAAATGAAACCTTTTTTGTCGATTTTAATGGAAAAATAACGGCACAGTCACCAAAGTGGCGAGAATTGCTTCCGTCATTTTTATAGCGAGAACTACTCTCTGACCAGTACACTACAGTGACTGTCTAATTCTATGGAATTATATACAGTATACACGTTAATAAAGATTCTCAAAAATTACTGATAAAGAACATTAATATGCATTTTATGATGTATTTCATGTAAGTATACTAATACTGAAAAGCTTCAGGGATTACCTGGAAATATGCTGGTTTTTATCCCCCTTTTTATTTTAATAACTTCGTGTACACGTTGCTATATTTTCCTTCATTTTAAAACAATTTTGTAATAAATGTTGTTTTCTTACATAATTATTGCTGTAATGGGTATTCAAAATGTATAATATGAACTACCTGTTCCTATATTTCATCTGTTATTGTTTACACGTTTGAATTCACAATTTCCGCCTTTTTAGCAAGAGCTTATGAACCAATCAATATCAAGCATTTTAATTTCTTCTAAACACTAGAAACAAATATAAATTTGGTTGCTAAAAATAACAAATAATTTAGACTATAGAATAAGTTTAAAAGTGAAATTTACTCATTATAATTAAAATAATATTATAATATAAAATTAAAAACCAATCGTTTAACACATTAATCGTGGCATCGACAAACAGGAAATAAAAATACAATCTCTAAACAGAAAGTTGCCGGCATGTAAAATGAATTTTACTGTGTAATGTACAGGAATGAATGATTTTAAACCTTTTTGGTTTTTAATTTTTATACCTTTATCTGTGATACTGTTTTATTTCAGTTTTAAAACTATCATTTTATTCACAGTCTTAGTGGTAGCAGTATTGTACGGCGCAAACAATTTAAGTATCATCTACGACGAACCTACTTTTTCGAAATTTCAAAAAAGAAAAGGTCAAGAGAAGAAGCCTAAAACTAAAGTGAATAAAGAGTCAAAACAAAGAGAACCATCTAAAAAGGTTTATTTCAACGAACAAAGGGGAACAGAAATGCCGGCATCAACAGTTAAGCTAACTCCAGGACCAAGCTTTAGAAAGCCTAATGTCACTAATCAATCTTTTTCTTCAACAAGTTCATATTTACGGACATCAATAAACAGTTCAAGTTCCTTTCTTGATAGATCTGATAGCCAGCTTGCCTTTACACCAAAGCACTTGTCATTGAATTCACAGACACCATTTTTACCAACTATTAAAAGAGCTCTAGGCCTTTCTGAGTATTCACCAAGGTAATTTTTGCAGTGCCTGAAATTTGAAGTACAGTACATGTAGGGCCTGAGAACATCTAAGACATGATAATTTCATGCTTGTTGGTCCAAATAGAACAAAATATTTCTGGAAAAGAATGTATATTGTCATGTTCAGCTTGTGATAAATGTTTCAGTAGAAAAGCTTATGATAAACATATCTCTAGAAATTAAAACTAATCATTCTAATTTATGTGTACAGCCTAAAACAGGAAAACTGCAGGGGTTTACAATAATGATCATCCAATTGTTTGTACCAGATATGAAGTTGGTCAGAAGTAAATTGCAATGCATACTTGGGGTTCCTTGCAACATGTATAGATGCGTATTGTACATGGCTTTTCAGTTCTGGGACACGTCTTTTCATCATCTAACATGTCCCAGTGTGCATTTATCAATATCGGAAATGTACCAATTTCTGTCATGAAAATTCGGTCACTGATGCATGATTACATATTCTTTTGAATTGTGATCAATATTTACCTGTTTTGTCAGATTTTTAGCAGGTAACAAAAACTTGTGCTGCAAATGTGTGTAATTATGATGTTTATTAAACAGTAAACATTCCAGTGTTGATGGACTTTCTTTATAGTGAAAATAAAACATTGCTAATACACATAAGGTTTCAAATTTCAATACACTGTCATAACCTTGCAGTTGCAGAAGTAAAAATTTTACTAATTTTTTAAAGTAAGAATTCTTGACTGGTACAAGATAATTTATTTTTAATATAAACATCAGATTAGTTATATAAAGTAACTGTAATTTTTGTACATATCAATTAGATAAGCCGCTATACCAGTACATTAGGCCAAAAAAAATGTGTGTTTCTGGTTACCCGACCCTACCTATTTTTTTGAAGTCAAAATCCTGACCGTAAAGTTTTTTTGCGTTTTTATCGGGGGTTACTTTGAACCAAAAAACTCCCGGTATTGTTCCCAGTTTTAGTTCTATTTTCATACTTATGCCCTACAAGTTCAAACATGGCGACTAAATGTAACATATGAACGAAATTGATAGCTCATACTGGCTCAAGTATACAATATGATAAAATTGTATAATTTTTTTAAGACAGGATGATGAGCTGTTTGGAAGTCAAAATTATTAATGTTAACATTCGGACATCAGTTAAAAGCTGAGCCAGACAAGACAGAAGTCCCGCTTTAATAGGCAAACCAGCATGTTTCAAGTAATGATTGCAATTCAATCATACTCCTGTTAAACCAAAGAAAATGGTTGTATGAAAACACTTTTCTGGACTCATCTGAGATATGTGGGATTCATTTTTTGGGAACACACCATTTTCAAAAGTGATGAGTTCTGGAATGGCCATAAAAAAATCTTACAAGTATCACTGCCAAGGGTCCGGAAACGGTCATATTTGCCGAAATTTACACTAAAATGACTGACTAAGATTTGCTAAAATCGAACATCTAAGAAGTTATATTTAACATGCAATAAGCATTTGTTGGATTTAATCCCTTCAATTTCTGCTATGTAGAAATATTTGTATTTAAAAATCAATAAGGCTATTTCCTGTCATTGACATGTGTTTATTGACCACCAACCGGTGATTACGTAACAAGCTCAACAGGTGACAGATCTGTTTCATCCATATCGTAAACATAACTCATGATACTATTCAGGGATCGACATTTACGCTAGTCCGATAGTCCGAGGCGAGTAAAATCCGCCAGGGACGACTAAAATCTAGAACAAGGCTAGTCCCCCGGACTACTAAATTTCATAGCTGGTTATATTATAAATAATGCCTTTTTTTAATATCGATTTAATCCACGGTTTTAAATTTAAAAGTTCGTAATTCCCTTGAATAAAAATAGACTAAAATATGTGTTAGACTGGTACCACTGTCGTAGTCTCATCGAATGTATACTCGAAATTGTTCACGGAAACCAGAGTAAATATGTGTGTCTGTTACGGATGATTTGATTGGTCAGCTTGGTTATAGTCCGAATAAATCAATAAGGTAAAGCGCAACGACGCAATTTAAAAAAAAATGCTGCCCCAGAATAGTTGTTATTTGGCTTATTCATACCTATCATTGATGTTATTTGGAAAAAAATTACAAAGATTATTTAACTTTGATTAAAAAATCAACAATTTAATGATTCTTCGCCTAAATGTGAACAAACGTATCACCATATTTTAATTTGGTTTTTGGACATATTCATTCGTGACCTTCGGGTCGTAAACAAGTATGGTGGTACAAAACACAATAACCTGCCAGGAAAAGCCCAGAATGCAGGATTTTGCACCATTTACCCCAGAGCTTCTGGGGCCTTAAGCGGCCCCCAGACCCCCGGCCGTATATAACACCTCGCAAGCGAGGTGTCGAGAGGGTCACTCCGAGACCCTCTACCGCCTTTGGACTACAACAATTTCATGGGGACTAGTAATTTTTTTTTTTCACTAGTCCTTGGACCAGTACCTCCAAAAACTAGATGTCGATCCCTGCTATTGCAACATAATTTTGAAGCAAAAGAGATTGATTATAATAGATTGTTTCTTTATCACATTGCTAAGAAAATGACAACTTTACAGTTCATGTGCAACTTAAGTGAAAAACATGTGCGGTCAAAATTGTACACTACGCCAATGTGACTAAATGTTACATAAATCAAGAGAAAATCAATTTGAATAAAAAATTCATTAAAAAAATAATAAGAACAAAAATGATTATTATTCATTCAATAATAAAAACTTGAAAAGGCATCCATTGCAGAAAAATGCATAAAGTCGATTCGGGTCCGAACTTGTTGCAATTACATGACAACTTCCTATTTCCGGTTAATCAAAAACTCGTCAGGATGTTCATCAAAACAACATTGTTTGCCCTTATATTGTTGTGTAGACAACATGTCATCTTACACATGTTACAATACAGACCTTTTCGGCAGGATAATGTATCTCTACATTTTTTCTGTTTCAAACGATGCATACATCGTAGGAGCCATCCCAAATTCCATTATACAACCCGCTTTTTTCACACTATCGTGGCAAAATGACCAGATGAGCAAACAGTTTCGGTGCGAAACGACCCCAGACCAATATTCACTACCATGGAATTAGGTAATTTCTTAAGGGGAAAAATGTCTGAAATGGACAGGGAAAACTTCCGGACCCCTGATCACTGCATATAGCTACAATAATGTAGCTCTTTTTTTTTCTTTGGACACAGCTACTAAGAGGTCCCATTATTCATAATGGAGCAAACCGGGAGTGATTTACACCTGGGGGTTTCATGCATATAACGAGCTATTAATCTGTTTCCCTTTATTGCTACATACCCATTTAATGTCTTTGAAGTGTAACTGATATTTCTACAACACCTAATTTGTTAGTTTTACACTTTATTCATAATCATGGTATTGTTGTCAAAATTTGAATTACAGAAGTGCATAATTTCTTAATCGATTTGGTCAAATTATTCATTTGGATCAAGTTTTTCCGGATTTATTGCATTAGCTGGGATCAAATTTTTACCAATACCATTCTACAATTTTACACTCCACTATTTTAATTTTGTCAACAATGCCATGATTACTAAAAAGTGTTAAATTTATTTTATTAGACATTGTAGTAATGTCAACTGAATGGCAAAGAAAAAAAAATAAATTAAACAAAGGTAGCAGTTTAGTAGCGAAAAATATGTATAAATTGCAAGAGTGCTTTTGCTCCATTACGAGTAATGTGACCTCTTTGTAGCTCTGTCCAAAAAAACAAAAACAAAAAGGAGCTACATTAATGCAGCTACACTGCATACTTCTTTCTTTACCATTAATCATTAATAATGCCATAATTACGAACAATTTTATAATTAAATAATAAGGCACTATAGAAATTGAAGCTGAACAGCTGAGAAAGGGAAAATAATGTATTAAACTAAGGCATTTCAAGGAGGACTATTAGATAGGTATCAATCCTTATGGTGTGTTTGCTCTAATAATGGAACCTCTTTGTAGCCCCCACCAAGATAAGAAGGGGCTACATTATTGTAGCTACATTGCTCATGTTGCTGAATTTTAAGATCAACTTTGTATAAATATGCTAAGTACTGTTAGTTACATTATTATTTTCAGACAAGAAGAATCAAGTTTTACTCCATCCTACATAAGTCAACCATCATATACCTCACCTGGTTTTATTCCTGCAGTAAGATTAATAAAAAGAGAAAGAACACATATAAGTCAACAAAAAACAGCTGCCAGAAGTCCAAATGTAGTTAGAATAGCTCCACCAGAACCACACAAATTATCCAGTCCAAGGTGAGTGATGTAAAATAAGCAGAGAAGACTGATTTTTTATTTCAACAACAAAGAAGAATCATTCATTTTTTCAGTTAGTTGCTGAACTAAAAAATTGTGTGAATCGGCATGTATGTTTTATATGTTGTAAGAATCTTAATGATCAAGAACCATGGCATATATAAATCCAGGGTATAGCCATGTTGAATTATTTATTGCCAAGCATATGTTCAGTGCAATGAAATCTTCTTTAAAATTATGAAATAGAGAATACACTGGTACCAATTTATAGTTAATCCCATATATATAAACATTTAACATCTTATGTTTGTGAAGACAATAAATAATTCGTTTTGGTGTTCGGTGTTATCATAATATGATTGTCATGATTTTTTATTCTTGGTAATGGCTTTGAAAACATTCACATAGGGACTTGAGGTAATTTGCTAAAATAACTTGTATATATATCCATATCTCTGACATTGACCTAAAGCGCTATCCATAAAATGGATTATAGTCTGCTATTTTCAGGCTGGCTGAACAAATTAGGCAAATTCAAAATTTAAAATTTTTTCATAAAAAAAAATATTTTATAATATTTAGACATTTTTTAGTGCAAAAATGTCTCTTTTTTTTGGAAAATTACAAGAAACAGAAATAAATTTTTACAACCACATCTTAAATTGTTGGTCTGAAAGCTTTAATCCCAACTATTTTAAAGGATGTTCCAGTAAATATTCTGAAAAACTTATTTTAAACGTTAGCAGTATTTTTCTCTTTTTTTCAGGCTTTTTCACATACAAACAACAAGCAATACAGACCAAAGAAGAACTCCAGATACACAAGCTGTAATCTCAGCATTAAAGGAAAAAAGGTACAGGTGTCCCACATTTATTTCTTAAAAATATTTTGATGAGGCAATCAGAATCTTCTTCTGGGTCCCTATATATTATTTTTTTGTTAAATAACTTTAAAACTTGTAAAACATGTTTTGGTGAATTGACTTACTTTCCAGGTCTAAACAACCCAGTGTGAACTGGCATTCGGCTCGAAACAATCCATTACCTGTTTTCTTATTAAATATTTTTCTATTATAAAGTTTTTTGCAAACAGGTGAAATAGAAGGTTACTTGTATGTATTAGATTGTCATCTGTAGTCCTTATTATGTAATCACAGGTGTGAAAAGCTACCAACTATTCCATACATTTTTTGTTCATTAGGCATACTTGTAGTTTAATGGTGGAAACAATTTATTACATCTTCTTTAATGGCATTGTTGCAAAAAGTTCAAACCCATGTTTGCAGGGATTTTCCTGTACCTTTTTTTCAAATGGGGCCTGGGCACCTGTTAATTGACAAAATCACGACGTAAACTCCACACTTGACGAAAAAAGTCTTAAATCTGAATAAAGTAAAAACCTTGCTTTATAACATCAATGTGTTTTAACGAAAATATTTCTTTTTTATTAATTAGTCCAGAATGACAAGATTGAATGTATAAGCCTGACATTAAAAACTGACAAATTCATAAATGTTTTCATAAAGAGTTTGGAAAAAGTTAGCAAAATTTACATATGTAGCCAACTGTGCTGACATTATATTTAAAGAGAAAAATTTCCTGGAATCTTGGTGGAATTAATTAGAAACTGAATTGCAAACTTCATTTTTTAAGATTTTACTTTCACTCCCACTCTCTTTTGTTCTTAAGTCTTAATAAATGACTGGATAAGAACTAAATCAGATATACTAAACTCTAAAAATGTACATCCTGATTCGTATGCTAATCTAATGAAAAGGGTCCATCGGAAGGTTTGGCTGATTCAGAATGGCAATAATGGATCAGGATGGGTCCAGGGGTGCAAAAAGACTCATGATTTTCTATTTATCAAGGCTATTAATTTCTTGAAAACAAAATTTCCTAGTTTTCGATACGATGTGCCGTTATTCCCCTTTTGTAGTATTTCACATTGTGTAATGCCATTTTGAACATTACTGCAAGGTCATGCTTCATTACATACAAATTCCTCTGGCTTATTCCTTTCTAGACAATGCTATTTATACCAAATGCCAGCCCTTAATACTGGTAATAGATATCATAAATATATAGAAATTTTTGTTAATTTCTCTATAGAATTATTTAATTATTTTCGTACTGGAATGCACATATTGTTATAAAACAAGCAAAGCCCCAATATTAAACTGGTTGCTGTTATGATTAAAAATATATACTGGGAACAGTAATTATAAACCAAAGTTAGGGAAGTAATCAGACATCTTTGTAATATTTCGGCTTGGCGTGATTTAATTTATTAAAAATTAGATTTTTGCCATTGGAAATGGGGCCAAATATTGGCCCCAAAATAAAGGCAGGAAAATCCCTGGTAGGGTGAGTTCAATTGGCTGGTGGGTGGGAAAGAAGTGTACCTATATTTTTTAATCAACTACTCTTTCAGCTTTCAACCAAAAGTGAATTATTTGTAATTTTACTTTAAATTTCTGTATGAAATGGCAATCTTGTCTAGCTGTTAACATGTTTTGGAATGGATTGAAAAAATAATATTGAATTCATACTTGTATTTCAGTCTTAAAAGATCGTATGGAGGGTTTGATCATGACACATCTTATGCAGACTATCCCATACAGCAGGCAAAACGAAGGTTTGTATATACATTATTGAAAACTAAACCATCTTGCTTTAAATTATGTAACAATTAACAGTAACTATCTTCACATGAAGTTGTGATTGATTACAGAATGTTCACCTTCTTCAATTATTTTTTTTTTAGTAATATAAAAATTAATATTTCAAATTAATAATTCAAATTACAAGTAAAATTTGACTTTATATAAAGATAAAATTTATTAAAAAACGTAGTATGCAGAATCACCAGATACCCAAAACATAGCAAATATATGTGTCAGGGATGTCATTAGAAGGCGGCAACCACAAAAAATTGATGGCTATTAGCTTATCTGTCTCAGGCTATTTGCAAATCAAAAATATGTGAAATCCTCATAAATTCTATTGGAAGTACATATTTGTATTTTTAGTACTTCCATGCATTGGTTGTACATTACAGCCTTTCCGTTAACGCATGTTTGTGCGTATTTTACACATAAAAATAATTTTTGACCCCCAAAAATATTATCCAGAGGGTCATCATGACACAGTAATATATGTACAAATTTGTTTAATAAAAATATGACCCAGCAGCGCTTGTTGTTGACATTTGACATAATGTAAAAAAAATGGTATCCTTTTGTTGGGGTCTAATGAAAACAGTTATTTTAATCAGTAACCAGTTTGTTACTTCCAAAAATCCTCAGACTTTATCTTTAACACTCAAGACAAAGTTTTGAATACATGTGGAATGATACGCTTCCTGACTTTAATTACATTTTCCAACTAATAATTAACCGGTCAACAGGCGATGATAAAATGGATAAGATTGTTCTAAAATGAGCATGACAAGAACAATTGTTTTTGAAGCAGGATCCAAGAAGCGCACCATCATGACAAAATACTACAAAGTGCAAACTTTTGCAAATCGTCTGTTCGAAAACCTTTCAGAAATCTTTCAAAAATCTCTTTAAGAAAACTGAACAGATTAAAATAAAGTTTCATATATTATCTTTGCTGTGTTTCCAGAGAAGGCACACCAAAGACATACATTCTTTTTAATTCTGGTAAGATACACATGTATGATACTATCAAATTCTTTTTTCGTAAACAATGATTGAAATCATTTGTATTAGGATATTTAAACACGAAACAAAATGACATATGTTTCATACTTTCATACACAATATATGCATGCGTTATTTCAGAAGTATAAATTAATGCAGAAATTATATTACAATCTCACTATTGTAAATGTTTTGTTTACTCGCCATAAAATTTTTTTTCTGTTATCAAAACTGAATAATAAATTTGACCCTTGAACATTGTATTTGACTCCATAAACTCAGCTGCAGAGGGTCATAATGACCCCTGTATTTGAAAATTCAAAACACTGCATTAAACCAATGAGTGTCGATTCTATAGAGAATTGGCAATGAAATAGTCTTTTTAACAAACACCTGTTTTTACATGAAAGGGAAAACATGTTTTCGAATATTATAATTGAGGCTTTCTTAAATGATTACTGGATAAATTTCATGGGTTTAGATACAAGACTTATCTATCCCCTCAGAATGTGCCAGATTGCAGGAAATTACATCTTAGATTTCAAAAATCACCAGACTCTTCCCTCTCTTCTGTTACTCTTCCAATTTCCCTGTCTAGTTAAAAAGTTTATAGCATCACTGTGTGTAAAATGAAACAAAAATGATTCCAAATGACACAATGAATTACCTAGGGTTTTGAGCTCTCTGCCATCTTCAGGCAAAGTGTGCTCGACTTAATTGACGAGCATTTAATTTAGAAAAATCATGCATGATGGAGTTTTGCACTATTTCCAACAGATTTGTTCATTTGTGCAATAAATTCTATCATTGGAAACTGGAAATATATTTTGGTCGAATACAAAGGTTAAGTATGCAGTGAATGTTTGACATTTTTTGCACATTGCTTGAAAATATTAAATACTGAAGGCTATCATTTCATCTAAAGAATTTGAATACTTGTACTAATTATACAACATAAAAACTTGAAACATAGGAAAGATTACAAGAGAGTAGTGAGATACAAAGCGTATGAGCTGTATCATCAACACTTAATTTAGATTTCGGCCGGCCACGGGCTGCAAGCACAGGAAGCATTACTGCTGATTTGTACACTGACAATATTTATGACAATGTTGCAAATTAACCCATCATATGTATCTTTTTTAATGTTGTAGACGCCAAGACAGTCAACAGTCTAACTCTTCAACATCGTCATTGCCTCCCTTACCAGATAGTCTACCTGATCTATCATCAACAGGGTATACTATACCTAGACTAGAAACACCGACTCTTAAAAGAAGTGCTCTCATTAATGATTGGGATGATTCTTGTAGCGCCAAGAAGTTACGAAAAGATGGCCGGATTAATTCTATCTCTAGTTCATTGAGTTCTAGTCAAAGAATTGCTGAAAAAGAAGTAAGCTGTACTACCATGTATTATTCCAAAATGCAACAATTAGATTTATATTTGTCATTATTTGAAAAATAACTTGGTTAATATATATTTTACATTTTGCTTGATTATTATTTCATGTTAATATTTGGCCGAATTTCACAGAGTGAAATTTGGGTAATAGTATGGTGAATGTTGGGTGATTTCGTAACAGTTTTCTTGGCTTCTACTAAAGGGATTGATTTCAAATTTGTTGCACAGCTTTAGCTTTCCAGGTCAGTCAGTTAACTACTTCATGTTTTTTTAGCCGACTTAGACTGTTTTCAAAATAGGAAAAATGTTCGTAACAGTTCATTCAGCAACTTCTATTAATCACATTCTCTTGAAATTTGGTATGCAGCATCAAGATGGCTACCCATGACAGTTCTGTTTTTCACCTACTTCCTGTTTAACAAAATCCGGCCATTTCTATCTTTGAAGGATTTTTTACTTATAAAATGCTCCACTTCTTTTACACTCAAGTTGTTTCAGTGCATTCGATAAGTTATTGCGTTTGAAAGAAATCAAATATTCAACTGATTCATTCTTGTTGTGTTTTTGTCTTTAGAAGATAGTAAAGAGGAAAGTATCCACGAGTGACAATAAAGAAAACAATGAATTAAAATCAAAACAAAAAAAATTAGATGGATCAAATAGCTTCTCATTAAACAGGTGAGATTGTATTTTTTTGTGAGTTTATAACATGTGTACAGATCAATATATATACACCTAATATAGTGATTGGTGTCAGTCTATCACACTTGCAGGTACCCACATCGTATTCCCCAATGCCTCCTACACCACTACATAAGATTTAATTGAATTATCACAGAATATATTTCACAAAGTGCCATTGTGGACCTGATATTTTATATTTTAATTGAATTATCACAGAATATATTTCACAAAGTGCCATTGTGGACCTGATATTTAACATTTTAATTGAATTATCACAGAATATATTTCACAAAGTGCCATTGTGAATCTGATATTTTACATTTTAATTGAATTATCACAGAATATATTTCATAAAGTGCCATTGTGGACCTGATACAATGTATTTTACATTTAATTGAATTATCGCAGAATATATTTCACATAGTGCTGATATTTTACATTTTAATTGAATTAATACAGAATATATTTCACATAGTGCCATTGTGGATCTGATATTTGACATTTTAATTGAATTATCACAGAACATATTTTAACTAGTGCCTTTGTGGACCTGATAAATTTACATTTTAATTGAATTATCACAGAATATATTTCACATAGTGCCATTGTGAAACTAATTCTTTACATTTTGATCAGAATAATATTTGGGGTTTCATTAGCAAAAACATAGATAGACTTTTTCATTACAATTGGGGCTTCTGATCTCTTATTCCCCAACTCCTCTTAAACCACTGAATAGAATTTAATTCGGCTTTCATTGAATCTTTGTCACATTTTGCCATTATGCTCTTGATATTTTACATTTTGTTTGGAATGATATTTGGGGTTTCACATAGCAAAATGTGAACCTTTTTTTAAGAGGTACTTATCCACAACTCCATCTACATCACTTAATGGAATTTTATAAAACAGAATCTTTTTCACAAAGTGCCATTGTGCACCTAATATTTTACATTTTTATTAGAATATTATTTGAAGTTTCCCATACCCAAACATGGATATGGCCAGTCTTTGACACCGAGAACCTTTGGATATTAATGATTGAGCATTGATTTTAGATCTGATACAGTCTTAATTCCACCAGAGACAGACATAGACACATCAGTAGCAAAGGCAGCAGACGTATCTGTGAACAAATCAACTTTAGATTCTGCAGAGGTACTGTACAATACATATTTAATAATTAGATTCTGAAAATTTTACATTTTGTATACTTTTTTTACCTCACAACTCCTTTTTTAAAATAAATACTTGATGCATAAATAAATGCACAAAACATGTTACAAGTTTTATGTTAAGTTATTCTTTATGGTATGTGACAATACATTTTTATTACATGTTTGTATTATTATTTTAAGCTTGGGACAATACTGGGAGGGTTCCCAGTGCTCGACCCACAGAGCAGCCCAGCTAAAATGCTAAATAGTATTACAGAGTTTGGAACAGAAGAATATGACCTCATTTCCGGAGATTGTTACAAGATATAACTAGTTGCAAGTTATATGAATTTTTGTGAAATGGGGACAGGAAACAGCTACTAAAAATTATTTAAGGATGGCATAAAGCATGTTTCTAGACATGGACTGTGTCAATCTGTAAAAACATGTAAATATTTACATTTCCAGACTCCAGAGAAACCCAAACTAGACAAGAAAATTACACTGAATCAAAGCTTCTCAGCCAGGAAAAGAGAGATGTCATTGTACTCTGGCCTCAACAAAAGTTTTCAAAAGGTATTCATGCAAAGAAATGATTGTATCACAAAATAGCATTGTATACTTGTTACAAAATCATGAACTTGTTATATTTATTGATTTTCAACATTATCATTGTGAATTTGTTTAGGTCTATTTAAAAGTTGTGTTAAGTTAAATTTCTTTGCAGAAGAAAAATTACGGAAATAATTGGTTTATCAATTTTTACCACATTCATGGGGTATGGACCATAGCAACCACATAGTGAAGGTAGAAAGTCACCTACTATTGATCACATGGTCTGTCAACACTGAGGTTGCAGGTTTGAGTCTCACTGCGGAGCATAGTGTGCTTGACTCCAATCTTAATTTACAAGTATTGCCAGTTTTACTACCAAAGGTCAGGGGTTTTCTTCTGGTACTCCTTACTCCTCCCCAAAAAAATGGATATCACGATATTGCTGAAAAATTGCTGACAATGGAGTTAAACAAACACCATTCAAACAAACAAAATCAACAAGAAACATGAGAGCAAGACAAATGTTTCTACACATTAGGAAGAGATAGTGTTGAGGATTTATATGGTTTTGTAGAATTGAAGTCTTAAGTCTTGAAGTATGTGGAAAAAAACAGCACTCTTAAAAAAGACAATTACACATCAAAGAGCACTTAAAAATAGTCAATACGAAAAGAATTAACTTGTGCACTTACTTCTTTCAACCTCTACCAATGTTTATATTTAATGTCAAAAAAGGTTTGGAGTTGAATAACATTTCAGTATCCCTCAGTTTTTATTCAATTATGCTCCACACTCTTTCACTCTTTTCCTTACTTGTCTTTGGAAATTGAATTCATAATGACACTGATACAGTTTTTAAATGCAAAAAATGAGTTTACCGTCTTTAGATTGATCAGTCAGATCTGTTGTTTATTGTTGAAAATAATGGTTTTTCTTAGTTAGTGTTAAGAAATTCTTTAAAAACAAAAAGAATTTTTTAGGTACCTCATGCAAATGTTATCGCAAGTATGGAAGATTATGAAAATGACATGGGAGCTGAAAAGAAGAGAGTTCAAGAAATGTTGGAAGGTATTCAGCAAGCTGAACTCGAGAAGGAGAAGGAAAAAGAAAAGAAAGGTAAATTAAACATGATTAAGATTTTGCAGAAACTGTGGAAAACTTGGTGTAGGATAAAGTGACTTATTATACTTTTCGCATGTATATTTTTCCTTATTATCAGTATCCTACGGAAGGTCTGGGGTTTTCTCCGGGTACTCCGACTTCTTTCCCCAATAAATATTGGATGCATTGAAATAGCTGAAAAATTGCTGAAACACCATTCAAACAAACAAACAAAAAATCTTAAATGGCAGCTCCCATCATATCTCCACTTTTTCTAAAAAGTACGTACCATAAAACGGTGTGTATAGTCTGCACCTCTTTCTTGGACCAGAAAATTGCTGAAAAATTCTTATATGCATGTACGATCTGCACGTACAAGTTTTCACAAAACATCTCAAGATGAAGACATCCATGTCCGACTTGGCCGCGCTTCTTAACAAGTTTTTACTTTAATATGTAATTTATTCTCTTTTTAAATATTATTTATGTGTATACTTTAATTAATTTCTAGTGATTGTAATAAATTAAATGAAAAATAGAGCATTCTCATATCGTCTATTTTGATCGTTGTTAAAACGGAACATCACACATTTCGAAACCAAAACAATTGGTAAACTTTGATTCATCAACCAAAACAAAGAAAACAAAAAGATAACACATTTTATTTTAATCCCTGAATGATTGCAATCAAAACATTGATCTTCAAACACTTGAGGTAACATAACGACGCCATTTGCATTTTACGCAATACAGGTTACACATCTACTATTTTTGTATGTTTTAATTTTGATTTGTCCTATATAATTTATATAATGTTGCTAAAATTAATTTAAGTAAAAATTAATATCATAACAATGTATAAATATGGAAGTTTGTAAAAGAATAATGTTAGAATAGTACGAAAATACCGCATATGACACTACAACAAAATGGAGACCGTTGACAATACGACCCCAATTACCGCAGCTTTAATATATACTTCTCTCTCAGTAAATACAGCCACTTCATTTCATACCACTATGATTAAACCTGGTCAGTATGTAGCTATATATTGAGGGTATAGTGTAATTTGTGAGGCTTGTTAGCTCACCTGACTAAAAGACAAATTTAGCTATGTGTATTGGTGTCACTTTCATCCATAATCTGCCCTTTAACCTCAGATTTTTAGCCGAGTTGCAACGAAGTTGAACTCGGCTATTGTTATGATGAGAGCGGGCGGCTGGGCTGGCGTCAACAATTGGTTTCCGGACCATAACTCAGAAAGTTGTGAACCGATTTTAATGAAACTTTAGGATATTGTTACATACCGTAAGAGGAGGAACCCTATAGATTTTGGGGTAAATCCGTTCAAGGTCAAGGTCACAGCGACAGAAAAACATTAGAAAATTTCTTGAATTAGTGGTTTCCGGATCATAACTCAAAAAGTTCTAAACCAATTTTAATGAAACTTTGGGATATTGTTACATACCATAAGAGGAGGAACCCTATTGATTTTGGGGTAAATCTGTTCAAGGTCAAGGTCACAGTGACAGAAAAATGTTAGAAAATTTCTTGAATTTGTGGTTTCAGGACCATAACTCAAAAACTACATCAAGTACATATCTGAAATTTTACACAATGGTTCAATACTGTTAGAGGATTCACATTTTCATATTTTATGCAACTTTGAAAATTTGTTGATAAAGCTTACATTTTTCCTGCTGAAACCCTTTCTCACTTTGTCTCCAGTTTACATGTAATGCCTGTAATAACCAATTATGTTAAATCTTAAAATGAAGACATGGAAAGTTTTGGTTAATAAAATACGGCAAATCGACTTTTGCACCCCTGTGCATATCGATTTTCTAATTTTAATCTTCTGTCTGAAACCACTTAAAACCAATTGAATTCTGGAATTATGTCTTGGTCGCACACCATTGATGATCATCATAGGCAATCCTTGTAGCTGAGTTGCTGAAATTTACAAGGTCTTCGACTCAGCAAGTACAAGTCCAAATGGATTGTGACTTTACAGGATTTTAGTATGAAAAGATTCTTTACATATTGGATCTTACATTGGAACAAGTGAATTTCTGCAATCGGTCATGACTTTAATTTGCAGTAAATAGAAGTTTTTTATTGTTTATAATGTCATTACTTATATTATGGCATTATTATTTTAAACCAATCAACTGCATAGAAGTGCATATTCACTAGTGACAAGAAATATTTTTTCAACACTGGTTAATCGGTTTGAACATTATGTAAAAATTAGAGAAAACTGCAAACCTAATTATACCCCAAACAAACTTGTTTGGCGGGGGGTTTATAGGAATCACCCTGTCTGTCTGTCAGTACGTCAGTCTGTCTGTTGTCTGTCTGTCCACATCCCTTGTAAGCGCTTCTTCTCATAAACCGCTTGACAGATTTTGATGAAACTTTACATGATGAAGGAAGTACATCATATGTAGATGTGCTTGAAGAATTTTCGTCATGGTCGGATATTTTTCAGGGGAGATAATTGGACTTGGACTTTTTAAATATTGTATTCAAGGTAAGACCTCGTAAGCCCAAGTCCTCCTAAACCGTTTGACAGATTTTGATGAAACTTAACATGAAGGAGGTACATCATATGTAGATGTGCATGAAGAATTTTTGTTGCTGGACTTGAAACAAAGGGGGGTGTATCCTTTTGTGAGCATGCTCACAGTCTATACTTGTTGAACAATAACATTGCAGTATTGAAGAAGAGTGTGTGTGTACATGCACAAAGTATCATCAATTTAAGCTTTTATGTTTTCAGGATAAGGAATCAAAATGGTTTTCAAGCTACCTTTCTACTCTTGATATAAAAAAAGCTAAATAAAAGAAAATTTTGTAACATTTCACTACAGCAATGTCTCCTGCAGGATTATGATATGTCTGGCTTTATAGATTTTTTATTTTTTTTTTTTGCAGAAGCAGAAGAAAAGGCCAAAGCTGCATTGATGTCTGCTCCAACTGTTGTCATAACTTCAACATCTGGTTAGTTCTTTATGGAATTTTATACAATAAGTATTTACAAATTCAATCTGTAATCTTGGGCAAAAATGTTTTGTGAAATATTTTGTATTCTTATTTGGCATTTATTTTTTCTGAGAATGTTGGACAAAAAGTCTTTTTATTAGACCTGTGACAAAGTTGAATTTAAAAAAAAATGAAATGGCAGTATCCTGTTGGCAGACGTAGTAATTGTTATGTAGTGCTATACACTGATCAATCAGGGTTGTCATTTGAAGCAAGTAGCAGACAAAATTCAATGTCTGTAGTGCAGCCAATTTATTAATTGTTTTTTATTTCACAACATAGCAGCCTAGAAGAGCTATGTCTCCTTTAATTTCATTGGACGAGGTTTTCTGGTTCCATCTGTACAAACAGACTTGAGAGATCACTAATATTATCAGGAACAACTGGGTAGAAAAAAATGCTGAGGGTGGCATTAAACACAATTCAAACAAAACAAAACCAAAAAAGTACTTACAACTATTTGCCCAAATTGGGATGCACAGAACCGAGCCTTAGCTTTATTTTCACTCTGCTAATTGTGAAATTATTGTACTGTACTTTTTATCATATCCGTTTCCAATAGAAAACTTTTAGCATGACATCTTATAATTGTTTAAATTGTTATAAATTCTTAAAAATTGGGTTGAGAAATGAATACTATGAAGATTACTTTAGACTATGTCATTCAATTTATTATACCCCTGCTTCAAAGAAAAGAGGGTTATAATGTTTTACCCTTGTCTGTTTGTTCATTTGTCCATCAGTCCTTACATAAAAAAAAAATGTCTGTCTCAGTTTTCTAATCAAATATAGCATGCAGTTGCCTGATATTTTGTATATTGCTTTATCCTATTGTGCCATATGGTGTATAGCAATTTCATGCTCCTTGGTCATCTACTTTCTGTTACCCGAATACTTAGATATTTACACATAGTAGACATACATGCAAAATTTTTGGGAAAGTGTGGGTCCACACTTGTTTTATCATATATAAGATGTATTGATTTGTTGCAGCTATATCATGGCAAAAAAATTTATTTATCTATGATAGATTTATGGGTAAATTTTTAATGAATATATGTGCTTCATTTTAATTACAGTTTCATCTCTTGGTATAACTTCTGCAATATCTACACCAGCGGCAGTGCCATCTATCACAACAGGTGTAAGCCTAATGACAGAAGAGACTGCTACGTCAACGTCAGCTATCAATCCAGTTTCATTGGCTAAAACAGCTGCAGCCAGTCCTCTGACATTTAATTTTGCCACCGTCAAGAGTTCAAGTCCATCGAAAACAACAACCCAGGTTGGCTTCTTGTTATCCTCAAGCATAACATCATCTGCAGGATCAACTATTGCTGGAAGCAACACAACAACTGTCACGTCATCTGGGTTTGCTTTATCAACTGGTTTTTCAGCCAGCTCTCAACCGACTGCCTTGTTGACAACAGGAATATCTAGTGGAGCAATGGCCAGCGCCCCAAATTTTTCTTTTGGTATAAGCACTTCTAAGGCATCAACTGGAGCAGCAGGTGCAACTGGTTCATCTGGGTTCAGTTTTGGAAGTAACCCCCCATCTTCTGCCCCATCAATTGGTCTTGTGTTTGGCAATACCACATCCACTTCAACCTCGGTGACATCTGCAGCCACCCCTTCATTTAACTTTGGAACAGGTTTGGCACCTACAACAACTACGAGATCATCTACACCATCAGGCTTTAATTTTGGTGTTGCTGCAACAACTGCTACGACAGGTTTTGGCTCTCAGCCTCAGTCATCTACTCCATTTGGAGCACCTCAGTCTAATTCCATACTTGGAGGACAACCTTCAGTAAATAATGCATTTGGGCAGACAACAACAACAACAACAAATACTGGCTTTTCAACAGGAACAAACACAGCAGCATCTACACTGAATTTCAAGACATTTGGCTCAGTTTCTGTACCGCCAGCTCAACCCCAGGCTTCAATCTTTGGAAACCCGTCATCAAATACTGCAGCTTTTGGCACAGTGGCCTCTACGGCTGCACAATCTACAGTAATCGCACCAACTACCTCTTCTGCAGCCTCTACAGGCTTTAATTTTGGGGGAACTAGTTCCTCTTTTTCATTTGGAAATCAGGGCAACCAAGGCTCGGCCAGTTTTGGCTTATCAACATCTACTCCAGGAAGTTCATTTGGAACAGGATTAAGCACTCAACCGAAGGCAGGATTTGGCTTTGCAACAAGTAATACATTTGGATCACAGACAACAACAGGCAGTACATTTGGAACAGGATCTGGTATGTTTGGAGCTCCTTCCACTACAAAAACAAACTCATTTGGCACAGGATTAAGTACTTTTGGAGCAGATTCAACCACATTAAGCAGTGGATTTGGAACATTTGGGCAAACGACTTCAACCTTTGGGGTGCCAAAAACAGCAGCAGGGCCAACATTTGGGCAAGGAAGTACCCCATTTGGGACTGCTGCAACTACACAAAATACTGGATTTGGGACATCATTTGGACAACCAACATCAACATTTGGGGCTCCAAAAGCTACAACAGGGCAGTCCTTTGGCACTTCAGGATTAACCTTTGGTCATGGATCAGCTGCCTTTGGGGCCTCAACCACACAGTCAAGCAGTTCTGGAAGTTTTAGCTTTAGTGGTTCAACAACTGCACAGAAATCAGGCACTACCTTTAATTTTGGAGGAGCTCCAAGTGCAGCTCCCTCTACTCCAAATAACAAAGGAGGGTTTGACTTCTCAGCAGCCTCAACTCCTGCAAGTTCTGGAGGATTCAATTTTAGTAAGTTTTTAATTGATACATGTGTTCTACGAAAATTATCCTGGCTGTCTTGAAATAACTATACTGGCAAGGTATTGTGTTGTACCATTTATTTTAATGTCTCTATTTCACCATTACAAAATATTTCTTCTGATGAAGCTGATATTTGTATAAAAAAAATTAGAATTTTTGTAAGAATAGATTGGGAATAAATGCTAGATTGACATGATCTACAAAAAATTGTCTGAAAATGTGCATATAAATGTTTTGTTCAAAATGTAAAAAAATCCACAAAATAGAGTTATATTAGAGATGAATCTCACTTACATTTCAGGTGCCAATGCCAGCTTTGCAACACCCACAGGCCCACCCACTCCAGTATTTGGAACTCCTACAGGTGGCACACCCAATGTATTCAATGTTCAGAATCCTGGAGGTATACCTAAGCCTAGGGTCGCCCAGAGAGGAACTAGAAGGACTGTGAGAAGACGATGATAATCTGTCCAAATACCGAAAAATATTTATAATAATTATTTGTATACTAAAAATGATCATATCTAATTGCAGAAACGAGACATATTCAATGTTTGTCCAGTTTATTAAATAAATTTGGAAATACTTTTACTTTTCAAGAAAGTATGATCTCATTTCTCAATTTTTTAACTTTGTGGTCAAGTTTCTAAAAAGAGTAAAAAATGGTTTCACTCCATATGTCTCATAATGCTCTAAGCATACACAATTACACACAGACATAATTGATTGCTATCAGAGTTTAAAAAAATAACAGGAATCTGTAGCAATAAGGCTTTGTTGTTAAACGTATACAGAAAGTTGGGGTAAAAATAGAAAACAACAAAGATAATGTTTATAGGTGTCAAAGTTCCTAAAATTAGCCAATAACCTTATAAATGTGACTGATAACTTCTGGTATATTCAAACTTAAAGATGATTTTGATCATGTGACCAGGTGAATTGGCCATAGGGGCAATATACATAATGCTGTTCAAGGCTTCAAATATTTTATTTTAAATATAGAATACGATGCAGTGAAAAAAACCTAAAATAACACTATTAATGATGTAAAAATCCTCTGGTCTACATAATGCATAGTGATACCCTGAGATTTCTTATTTGAAAAATAGGAACACAGCAATGTAAAATGTGTATAAATGTACATGTTTAACAAAAACTATTATTCTTTGTACATTGTTTGATTCATTGATACTGTTTAATATTCTTGTTTAATTTCATTTATATTGTCAATTTAACACATTCTTTAACATGTATTTTTAATTTTACATATATTTTATTGCACAATTCCTAAGTATTATGTATCGTTCTCTTAAGATGTCATAAAACATACATATAATTCGAAAATTCATAGAATGCAACTTGTACAAAAAATATTTCTACTATTAAAAAAAATAGCACTGAGCATTTATACTGGGACATGGTGGCTTTATTGGTTATAGGTCGTTAGTCATATCTATCAGATTGGTCACTGGGATGTCAAAATAGGGTTGGGTGTTTACATCGGACATGGCAATATCTGCTTATATGAAGCTTTGACAAGAATTACCAGTTATCCTGTGGGTATTAAAGGGAACAAACTCTTGATATTTGTGTTGTTTGTATTATTGTTATTTTGTATCAATACAAGTCATAAAAAGAGGCAAGATTACTTTTGGTTCTGCAAATATTTTTTTTTTATGTCGTAAAAATATAAAAATACAAACTTATACATTTTTTTAATTTGCTTTGATATTAATATATTTATAAACAATTGCTTTTCATTGCATAAAATTAAAGTATTATTGAGAGAGCAAATAAATGTGTATGATTTAACTTACATCTCGGAAGTTTGATGGTTTTTGCATTTTTAATTATTCTAATTGTGTATGTTTAATTTCATATTATTGTCAAATGTTAATGTTAAATTTTTATTTTTCTTAATATTCTTAACATTCTCAAATGTATGTTATATTTTTTATTGTGATATGTACATGTTCAATTTTGTTGATATTCTCCAGGAACATGTTTAACGTTGATTAATATTCTCATTGTACATTCTAAATGGACTTAATATTAACATTGTATATGTTCAGTTTCTTTTATTTTCATTATACATGCTTAATTCTTAATAGTCTCATGGTACATGTTAAATTTACTTCATGTTCTCATTGTACATGTTCAGTTTCCTAATATTCTCATGGTACATGTTAAATTTACTTCATGTTCTCATTGTACTTGTTCAGTTTCTTAATATTCTAATGGTACATGTAAAATTCACTTAATGTTCTCATTGTACCTGTTCAGTTTCTCAATATTCTCATGGTACATGTTAAATTTACTTAATGTTCTCATTGTACCTGTTCAGTTTCTTAATATTCTCATGGTACATAGTAAATTTACTTCATGTTCTCATTGTACCTGTTCAGTTTCTTAATATTCTCATGGTACATGTTAAATTTACTTGATTTTCTCATTGTACCTGTTCAGTTACTTAATATTCTCATGGTACATGTTAAATTTACTTGATTTTCTCATTGTACCTGTTCAGTTTCTTAATATTCTCATGGTACATGTTACATTTACTTGATTTTCTCATTGTACCTGTTCAGTTACTTAATATTCTCATGGTACATGTTAAATTTACTTGATGTTTTCATTGTACCTGTTCAGTTTCTTAATATTCTGATGGTACATGTTAAATTTTGTATTACTGTTTTGAACATGTCTTAATTTTGCTATTCTCATTGCACATGTTTTTTTTCTTAATATTGTAAATTTATATGTTCAGTTTTTATAATTTTGTCAGTTGTACAGTTTACAGTATAAATTGGTAAATGTTCAGTTCAATAATGTTGTTGATTTTTACTTAGCATGATAAACAAGTATGTTGTGTATATTTAACTTTAGCGCTAAGAAATTTCATGAAAATTTCTCTTAAATTGTTAAACATTTGAAGGTGCTATATTTTTATACATACCTGTAAGTACACAAATATTAATAATGTAATATTATAAATTATTATTAATATCTAGACTTTGTATCTGGTTTATTCAACATCTGATGTTGGTTGGTTACAATTTGAGCATTAAATTAATTGTTTTGTACAACCATCTGCTTTAGGTGAACCACAAGATTTCAATATACAATGTTTATATACAATTCTAATATGACGTGCTTTAAAGGCTTTGAGACCACAACTGGTAAAAAAATGATTCGTCTATGAGCAACACGCGCTGAGAAGGGCGTGTTTTAAATGGCTGTTCCAATTACAAAACTGTAACTCCCACCGGAAAGCTATTGTATATGACGTATCAAATCTAATAAATAGCGACACGCGCTATAATTATCCGTTGCAATATATTGTGTGTTACATTGACGGAACAGCCAGTTTATGGCGGAAATGATGTTTTCTATAGGTACGAAAATATTATAGATGTACTCGAATTGTCTTATTAGAATAGAAATAATTCACGGAGGCTGTGATTTATCATTGTTTTACCATGGGGTGACCATTTATGTCGTTATTTTATCCCTCACTATCGCTCGGGATAAAATAATACAAAATAAATGGTCACCCAGTGATAAACCACAGCCTTCGTGAATTATTTCTTAAATAGTCTGTTTTCAAAGATCATAATTACACATCACTTTTAGCAGGATATGTTTTAATCTTATGCAATATTGTTTATAATGACAATTTTGATTGGACAACTTTGAACATTTCACAGCATCAAATATTGCAATTACAAATAATCAACCAATCGCATTTATTTGTTGCTTTTTTTAAATGTTAATTTTAGAACATGTTGCAGTTGCATTAGAAAAGTTTTAAAGTATTCTTTGTTTAGGTTTTTCCCCAAAGAGTGTATGAGTTGATTGTTTGAACAAAACTTTATGATCATCAAATAAAAAATTCATGTCTGCAAATGTTCAAATACAATACTCATAACATTGTAAATTGTTTAGTATCAAACTTGCTTATGGTGTTCCAGGAAGAAATAGCCTTAGACAGCTGGAAGGATAATAATATCGCTAAGTAATGTCAGTTGCATCAGACTTATCACCTCATTTCAACATTTTTCTGTTTCATCATTTTAAAATTATCAACAAACAAAGTCTAAACAGTGAACTACCCACTGTTGTTGGGGATTTTCTGTTAACTAAAAATTATCAATTATATTGGAATTTGAACAGGAATATGTTTATCCTTTATCCTGCAAGAAATTGTCATATTCAACCCATTGAATGTTGAAAGACAGATATTATTGTAGCTAATAAATTGGTCAATTTCATGTTAATTTTCTTCATATTCATATCCTTTTTTTCTTACTTGACGAATTTTTGTAAGAAGAAATTAAGATTTTGTGATTCATCATTTTATAAACAATTGTGTCAACTTCAAGACTAGATGATTAATGATTTATAATAAAACATTCAAAACAAAACTCTCTTATGAATGGTTTAATATGCAATTGTAAAATTAGTTACATACCACAAACAATCTTCATTGATATACTGCAATGTTTTACTCATGTTTCCATCAAAACAGCACTTCATGCACCTTTATTTGAGTACACTGACCAATCAGCCAAAGATTTCCAAATTTCCTGCTAAAGATCAGGGGTTCTAAACAAGTTGTCGGGCTTCCTCCCTGAATAAAAACACTATGCAATGAAATAGCAGAAAAGTGATATAACATTTCAAATAAATGAGCAATAGGTACAAAAACATTGTGCAAATTGACTAGTGCTTCAATCTTTCTTTTACAATTGTGTTTTTACTTCTTTTTCTTATCTGAATGCAGCACATCTTTTTCCTGTCATTTTGACGAGTCACTTTCATTGTGCAAACTGACCTTTCAAATGAGACACGACTTACTCAATCACTTTATCAATGGGAGACTTAATATTTATCTTTCAAAAGAGACACTGCTCTATTATTGAACTTGTTCTTAAAAATGGGACACTTACATGACTAACTTATTATTGACCTTTTAAATAACTGCCTTTGTTATTTAGTTCTCAAATGAAGGACTACTTCATCATTGACCTCTTAAATGAAGGACTACTTCATCATTGACCTCTTAAATGAAGGACTACTTCATCATTGACCTACCTCTTAAATGAAGGACTACTTCATCAATGACCTCTTAAATGAAGGACTACTTCATCATTGACATCTTAAATGTGAGACTACTTTGTCATTTATCTTTCAAATGACAAAATGAAATAAAGGTTTAAAAATTGTCAAATAAGGGTCTCATTCATAAAAAAATTAATTAAAAGATACTAATTAATCTGTCACCGAGAGCCAGGTTACATGCCAGAATAAGCCATGGGGAATTGGCTCTTCAGCAAACAGGGGGTCAGTCTAGAACTTAGACTTAAATATGGCAAAGCACAGCTATAACTCAGCAACCAAAATTTGTAAACATTTAATTTAACAAAGAATAAATAGCCAAAATAAAACAAGTCCAAATACGAAATAGCACAAAATGTAAACAAATCAATTGTCAATGTTTATAAAATGTCCAAATTAATGTTTATGTCACTCTAAATACTGCAGTAGTTCAGTTGGGTTGAGTCAGCACTTCTGTATTGTGTGTTCAGATGAGTCAGGTCGGGTGTGGTACTGGTAGACTGACGGCAGGTCCTTTTTTAACCATATACCATTAAAACCAGTTGTCCGTCCAGCTGCTCTGTTGTGCAAAATATTTCTTTCATTTATGGTACGAGTAATTCTGCAGCTAGACAGCTCTGTTGTTGGGCTGTGTATTTGATCTACTTGGCCCTAAGCTTTCATATTTCATCACTATGGTTCTCGAGCTGTAATAAGGTTGTAATTGATAATGGGTATCCTGGCTCCTACAATTTTGAACAAGAAGTCCAAGTTTTGTCACTACTTTCTGCATGAGTCTATAGTTGCTCTCATCATCTGTAAACTTTAGGATCTCAATCTCCTGCTCAGAATACACATAGTTATGATGTTCAATAGATGGTTTTTATACATGCACATTCGTTTCAATATGTTCACATATACAGATAATTTGATCTTGTCTTTTGTGTGGAAAAAAGATTGAAAGTTTAAGTTTGCTTAATGTTATGATCAGCATTTCAGCTTTTTTAGGACAAGAACAACTCAACAATAAATTGGTGAGGAAAAGGGATGAACCAACGGTACACAATTTTGACTGCCACTTTAAACATACGTAGTGTTGGGTGGGAAGGAAAACTAGCTTGTAGTGGGCTACAATTACACGACTCTTATTTTAAAACTGTGTAAGGAGTTGTTATTGTGCAGTGAGCATGGCACACTATAAACATGTTACCCACTATGGTCAGTGATCAGGCTTTCCGTATTATAAACCTGAGAATGAGAGTGTTACTCCATCTCCCCCCCCCCCCGGAAATGCACTGGGTAACTATGTAGGTCAAGCACTGGGAACCTTCCTAGATGTCAAAAGTAAAGGTAATTTATAGAGAATATCTCGTGCTGGATATGCTTTTAATAAGATGTCTCATGAAAATCAATTTGATATTTTATAAGTGTATTTTCTGGAACATTTGTATTCCCTAATTATGTCTTCTTTCCTGAATTGTCATCCATTTCAGATGTTAAGGCTTGTATGTGATTTTTAATGTATAGCTGACTTGCTGCATGTCTGTGGACTTTCCCTACATTAACAAGTGAGCATTGCTCCATTTTTATGCCCCCGCGACGACATGTCGGGGAGCATTAAGTTTTACTCGTGTCCGTCCGTCCGTCCGTCTGTACGAATTTCCGTCAAGCTTTTCTCAGAAACCGTACATAAGAACAATTTGAAATTCGGCAGGGTGGTTGAGTATCACAAGTTGTACGTCCTAAGCGACTTTCAGACCTGTCGGACAACTACTTCCTGTTTGGGAGTGGGCCGATATGAAAATGTGTTAACATGAGTATGAAAATTTCCGTCAAGCTTTTCTCAGAAACCGTACATGAGAACAATTTGAAATTTGGCAGGGTGGTTCAGTATCACAAGTTGTACGTCCTAAGCGACTTTCAGACCTGTCGGACAACTACTTCCTGTTTGCGACTGGACCGATATGAAAATGTGTTAACATGAGTATGAAAATTTCCGTCAAGCTTTTCTCAGAAACCGTACATGAGAACAATTTGAAATTTGGCAGGGTGTTCAGTATCACAAGTTATACGTCCTAAGCGACTTTCAGACCTGTCGGACAACTACTTCCTGTTTGCGACTGGACCGATATGAAAATGTGTTAACATGAGTATGAAAATTTCCGTCAAGCTTTTCACAGAAACCGTACATGAGAACAATTTGAAATTTGGCAGGGTGGTTCAGTATCACAAGTTGTACGTCCTAAGCGACTTTCAGACCTGTCGGACAACTACTTCCTGTTTGCGACTGGGCCGATATGAATATGTGTTAACATGAGTATGAAAATTTCCGTCAAGCTTTTCTCAGAAACCGTACATGAGAACAATTTGAAATTTGGCAGGGTGGTTCAGTATCACAAGTTGTACGTCCTAAGCGACTTTCAGACCTGTCGGACAACTACTTCCTGTTTGCGATTGGGCTGATATGAAAATGTGTTAACATGAGTATGAAAATTTCCGTCAAGCTTTACTCAGAAACCATACATTAGAACAATTTGAAATTTGGCAGTGTGAGTATCACAAGTTATACGTCCTAAGCGACTTTCAGACCTGTTGGACAACTACTTCCTGTTTGGGACTTCCTTTAGCGGGGGCATCCGTGTCCCATGGACACATTCTTCAATTTTTTCTATTGATTAACAGATACTTGTGTATAATGCAATGGACCTCAACAGTATAGCAATAATAATTAAATCTTTTTGTGGGTATTGGATATTTGTTGTTGTACTAGTTATATAAACTGTGATTCACATGATGTTTGCCGTAAAAAGACTGGAGTAGGTAATTCTCTTCATGCAAAAGATTGAAAGTTTAAGTTTGCTTAATGTTATGATCAGCATTTCAGCTTTTTTAGGACAAGAACAACTCAACAATAAATTGGTGAGGAAAAGGGATGAACCAACGGTACACAATTTTGACTGCCACTTTAAACATACGTAGTGTTGGTGGGAAGGAAAACTAGCTTGTAGTGGGTTACAATTACACGACTCTTATTTTAAAACTGTAAGGAGTTGTTATTGTGCAGTGAGCATGGCACACTATAAACATGTTACCCACTATGGTCAGTGATCAGGCTTTCCGTATTATAAACCGGAGAATGAGAGTGTTACTCCATCTCCCCCCAAGCCCCCCCCCCGGGAATGCACTGGGTAACTATGTAGGTCAAGCACTGGGAACCTTCCTAGATGTCAAAAGTAAAGGTAATTTATAGAGAATATCTCGTGCTGGATATGCTTTTAATAAGATGTCTCATGAAAATCAGTTTGATATTTTATATGTGTATTTTCTGGAACATTTGTAGTCCCTAATTATGTCTTCTTTCCTGTATTGTCATTTTTAATGTATAGCTGACTTGCTGCATGTCTGTGGACTTTCCCTACATTAACAAGTGAGCATTGCAATTTGCTCCATTTTTTTCTATTGATTAACAGATACTTGTGTATAACGCAATGGACCTCAACAGTATAGCAATAATAATTAAATCTTTTTGTGTGTATTGGATATTTGTTGTTGTACTAGTTATATAAACTGTGATTCACATGATGTTTGCCGTAAAAAGACTGAAGTAGGTAATTCTCTTCATGCACTGGCTTTGCTTCAAAGTGGAACAATATCAGCATTGAAGACTTCTATTTTAATACTTTCATCCATCTGAGTTGTATCACATTAGAGATACATGTACTATTTTAGTAAGGAACCTATAGCTACATAAAAGTGTGGACACAGAAAAATGTCTCGCCTGCATTTAACATCAGTAACGAAAATAAATTTCGTCATCAGCATTACGTAAATAGAATTAAATTGTTATCAGCAGCAGCCTGTATACCAAATATTGTCACCACACCATGCATAGTTCATAGTTACAGAGGAACTGTCCTAATACAAAAACTTTAACATAGTCGCTGGACTGTGAAAGTGAGGTGACACCTACCATACAGTCATGTACTCTTTATCAGCAACCTATATACCAAACAATGTTATCCTACCATGCATGGTTAGAGGAACTGCCGAAATCCAAAAACTTTAACGTAGTTGCTGGACCGTGAAATTGAGGTCAAGGTCAGGTGACACCTACCAGACAGACATGGACTACTCATCGGCAACCTATATACCAAATATTATCATCCTACCATGCATGGTTACAGAGGAACTGTCGTAATCCAAAAACTTTAACGTAGATACTGGACCGTGAAATTGAGGTCAAGGTCAGGTGACACCTACCAGACAGCCATGTACTATTCATCAGCAACCTATATACCAAATATTATCATCCTACCATGCATGGTTGCAGAGGAACTGCTGTAATCCAAAAAACTTGAACGTAGTTGCTGGACCGTGAAATTGAGGTCAAGGTCAGGTGACACCTACCAGACAGCCATGTACTACTCATCGGCAACCTATATACCAAATATTATCATCCTACCATGCATGGTTACACAGGAACTGCCGTAATCCAAAAACTTTAATGTATATACTAGACCGTGAAATTGAGGTCAAGGTCAGGTGACACCTACCAGACAGCCATGTACTACTTATCAGCAACCTATATACCAAATATTATCATCCTACCATGCATGAGGAACTGCTGTAATCCAAAAACTTTTAACGTAGTCCCTGGACCGTGAAACTGAGGTCAAGGTCAGGTGACACCTACCAGACAGCCATGTACTACTCATCAGCAACCTATATACCAAATATTATCATCCTACCATGCATGGTTGCAGAGGAACTGCCGTAGACCAAAAACTTTAACGTAGTTGCTGGACCGTGAAAATGAGGTCAAGGTCAGCTGACAGGTGACTGACAGGCGAGTACTCATCATAAGCTACCACTGGAACAAATTTGATCGACCTAGGGCTTGGGCTTACAAAGATATGAAGCAAGATGTCAAGTGTTTACACTGTCGCCGTATTCCCATACATATGTCTCACCTGACAAAAATCATTCATACTAAGCTTGGATAAATTTGGTCCAGTAGTTTAAGCGGAATGATTCTGAATTCATTATTTGTCACTATTTGTTTAATAAAATTTGCATATTTAGAAAAAGTGTTGATTTTTTAAACCTACTTTAGTTCTTAATTTTAGTTGTATCAGTCTAAAAAAAAAGAATGGACACAATTGCCCCTGCCCTCAGCACAACCTTTATAAGGTGTAATATTGTTGAGATAGCTACAATATTGTAGCCCTTTCTCTGTATTATTTTTTTTATCTGCCAAGATAACAAATGAGCTACATTATTGTAGCTAACAGTTGTACAATTAGCTAATGAATGACACTAGAAGCTCTGTATCGCTCACCTGACTTACAAAAAAAAAAAAACCTTTTTAAAAGACTTTTATTGCAAATTTTGACATTAAATGGTAAAGAGTTTATTGTGAAGATGCTGCTTCTATGATTAAATGTTGCCATGTTGAATTTCCAATCAGTAGCTATTCGTAGACAGTTTCTGAGAAGAAGCCATTTTATGTTTTTTCATAGGCAAGTATGTTAAGTGATGTTCCATGGTGGCAGCAACATTGTATTTTGGATCGAAACAAAAAACTCGAAATTAGTAGAGGACCTTACAATATGACATATCATTCTGCCAAGCGGTCTGTGAAGAAAGGAATTTTGAAATTTCAGCCATGTTTTTCCCATAGGGTCCTCTGTTAAACTAGATCCTGCAATAGTGGCCATCTTTGATTTTGGATCGGCAAAAAAAAAAACGAACTTTGTAGAGGACCATCTAAGGTACATTTCTGCAATATTTCAAATCAATCTGCCATGCAGTTTATGAGATGACGAAATTTTGAAATTAAGCCAGAACGCATAAATGGCCATGGCAGTCAGGTTTCATATTTGATCAGCACCAAAAACTCAAACTTTGTTAAGAACCACCCAATAAACATTCCTGCCAAGTTTAGTTCCAATTGGCTAAGGGGTTTCAGAGAAGAAGATTGAAATGTAACTATAGGCTCTAGAGCCTGTATCACTCACCTGATTTTATAGGCAATGAAGATGGCATTTCCCTGATGTTAAACTAAGTCCTGTAATTTAAAAAAAACTTTAAAGAAGACCATCCAAACAATATTTCTAGAAAGTTTTGTTTCCATTGGTTAACCAGTTTTATAGAGAAGATTTTTTTTTAATTTGCCCATAGGGTCCTATGTTAAACTAAGTCTTGCGGTGGTGGCCATTTTGAATTACCAATAAAAAAATAAACTTTAAAGAAGACCATCCAAACAATATTGTCAATAAGTTTTGTTTCTATTTAAGGATAAACTACAAAAAATATTTTCTCCATCGAGGGATAACAAAATTTCCGTTTTGCACATTGTATAATCCTTGTAGCGCATTATATTAAATGTGCACAACGGAAATTTTGTTATCCCTCGATGTAGTAAATACTTATAAATAATTCAAACAATAGAATAAACTCAAAAATTTTATTTTTGTAACTGGACATTTTTGAAAAAAGAGATCAACACAAAAACTGTTAATTTCCCGTGGAGTAATATATATCGTCAAATGGCGCGTGTCTCCATGATGATTAAATTTGTTTTCCATTCTCTGATAGAAAATATTTTCCAGCCAATCAAAAGTCAGTATTCTCGCAAAATTTATTTATTGGTTAATCAGTTTCAGAGAAGAAACCGTTTAAAACTTTGTCCCATAGGGTCAAATGTTAATCTATGTAATGCTGTGGTGGCCATTTTGAGTTTCCTATTGGCATAAAAAAACATAAACTTCAACGAGGACCATCCAAACAATATTGCTAGTAAGTTTTGTTTCCATTGGTTAACCGGTTTTAGAGAAGAAGCCTTTTAAAACTTTTTCCCAAAGGGTCCTATGTTAAACTAAGTCCTGCGATGGCAGCCATTTTGATTTTCCAATTGGCATAAAAAACACAAACTTTATAAAGGACCATCGGTTAATCGGGTTCAGAGAAGAAGCCTTTTTTTACTTTTTTCCCATATGGTCCATTGGTTAACCAAGTCCTGCAGTGGTGGCCATTTTGAATTTCTGATTGGGATAAAAAACCTGAACTTATAGAGGACCATCCAAACAATATTTCAAGTAAGTTTTGTTTCAATTGGTTAACCAGGTTCAGAACAGAAGCCTTTTTTAGCTTTTCCCCATAGGGTCCTATGTTAAACTAAGTCCTGCGGTGGTGGTGATTTTTATTTTCTAATTGGCATAAAAAACATAAACTTTTTAAACTACTCAAACAAGGGTTTGTTGCACCTAAGTTGACGTTATCTCTCCAAAGTTCTATGGTCGTCACCATGACTTAATTGATCGTTATGGGAAATCAGTGTCTCAAATAAGATCTGACATTTTCGCTGAGTCATAGGTAGTGATTCCTATTCCTGGATTTGACTTTTCCCAAGACATGACAATGAGTAACTCGACGGGTGTCTAATTAGAGGCAGGCACTGCTTACTCAACCGGAGCACCTGAGTGCACCCATGGTTTTTATTGGGTTCGGGTTACTCTCTTTCTGTTCTTTGTGTTGTGTTTGTCTATATCCGGATTTGTAACTGTCCCTTGACTTTTGGCTCTTGTTGTTCGGTCGGTTTTCTTTGCTATTTTTCTTATAAAGGACTATCCAAACAATATTGGTAGTAAGTTTTGATTCGATTGGTTAACCGGTTTCAAAGAAGAAGCCATTTTTAACTTCTTTCCCACAGGGTCCAATGTTAAACAAAGTCCTGCGGTGGTGACCATTTTGAATTTCCTATTGGGATTAAAAACTCAAACTTTATAGAGGACCATCCAAACAATATTGCTAGTAAGTGTACATGTTGTTTCTATTGGTTAACCGGTTTCAGAGAAGAAGCCTTATAAACTTTTTGCCATAGGGTCCTATGTTAAACTAAGTCCTGTGTTGGTGGCCATTTTGAATTTCCAATTGTCATAAAAAAACACAAACTTTATAGAGGACCATCCAAACAATATTGCTAGTAACTTTTTGTTTCCATTGGTTAACAGGTTTCAGAGAAGAAGCCTTTAAAACCTTTCCCCATAGGGTCATATGTTAAACTAAATCCTGCATTGTCTGCCATTTTGAATTTCCAGTTGGCATAGAAAACATAAACTTTATAGAGGACCATCCAAACAATATTGCTAGTAAGTTTTGTTTTGATTGGTTAAATGGTTTCAGAGAAGAAGCCCTTTTAAAATTTTTTCCCATAGGGTCCTATGTTAAACTAAGTCTTGTGGTGGCAGCTATATTGGTTTTCCAATCCAAATAAAAAACACAAACTTTGTAAAGGTCCATCCAATGAACATTATGGCCAAGTTTGGTTTCAATTGGCCAAGTGGTTTCAGAGAAGAAGATTAAAATGTAAAACGTTTACAGACACCAATGACGACAACGATGATGCAGACGGACGCAAAGTGAAAACAATAGCTCACATGACCCTTTGGGTCAGGTGAACTAAAAAGTTTACAACCGACAATGACAAGAACGATGAAGGACGCCAAGTGATGAGAATAGCTAACACTGACTCTTTGGGTCAGGTGAGCTAAAAAGTATCATGTACACACCTATTTACTATAATACAAGACCATTTACGACAGAACAAAAAATAATTTTCCACCTCTTATATTTAATATTCAAGATCCTTGTCTGGTAACCCTTGGCTAGAGAAGATTGAGAAATAATATAAACACATTTTGTAATACATGTAGTAAGTATTAACCAAAAACTTAATTTTATTACTCAGTTAGAACAAACATACTGCAAGTTCACAGCAGGAACCTTTACATGTAAATCAAAATCAAATAATTAGTTTTACTAGTCCCAGGTCAAGCAAACATTTGCATGTACAAAAATGAAATGAATGAGAGAATAGCTAAAGTTAACTTTTGTGTTTTACTGCACTCCTTAATATTATTGCTTGCTTGTTTGAATGTTATTTAATACCACTTACAGGAATTTTTCAGCTAATTCATGGTGACCAGTTTTTATTTAGGGAGAAAGCCAATGAGAACCTGACCTTTGGCAGGAAACCTGGCAATTCTTGTCTATTAAGATTGGGGTTGAGTGCACCCGCCCACAGTGCGACTCGAACCTGCAATCTCAGTGTTGACCACATGATCAATAGTAGACGAACTACTTTACCACACAGCCACCAAGGCCTCTCCTTAATATTATACAAGTGTGGACACAGAAAAACGTCTCACCTGCATTCCGCATCAGTAACGAAAATACATTTTGTCATAAGCATTACGTAAATAGCATTAAATATCAGCAGCGGCCTGTATACGAAATATTGTCACCATACCATGCATAGTTACAGGGGAACAGCCGTAACCCAAAAACTTTAACGTAGTCGCTGGACCGTGAAATTGAGGTCAAGGTTAGGTGGAACCTACCAGACAGTCATGTACTATTCATCAGCAACCTATATACCAAATATTGTCATCCACCCATGCATAGCTACAGAGAAACTGCCGTAACCCAAAAACTTTAATGTAGTCGCTGGACCGTGAAATTGAGGTCAAGGTCAGGCGACACCTACCAGACAGTCATGTACTAGTCATCAGCAACCTATATACCAAATATTGTCATCCTACCATGTGTGGTTATAGCGGAACTGTCGTAACCCAAAAACTTTAACGTAGTCGCTGGACCGTGAAATTGAGGTCAAGGTCAGGAGGAACCTACCAGACAGTCATGTACTAGTCATCAGCAACCTATATACCAAATATTGTCATCCTACCATGCGTGGTTACAGAGTAACTGCCGTAACCCAAAAACTTTAACATAGTCACTGGACCGTGAAATTGAGGTCAAGGTCAGGTGACATCTACCAGACAGTCATGCACTAGTCATCAGCAACCTATATACCAAATATTGTCATCCTACCATGCATGATTACAGAGGAACTGTTGTAACCCAAAAACTTTAACGTAGTCACTGGACCGTGAAATTGAGGTCAAGGTCAGGTGACACCTACCAGACAGTCATGTACTAGTCATCAGCAACCTATACACCAAATATTGTCATCCTACCATCCGTAGTTACAGAGGAACTGTCGTAACCCAAAAACTTTAACGTAGTCGCTGGACCGTGAAATTGAGGTCAAGGTCAGGTGACACCTACCAGACAGTCATGTACTAGTATTCAGCAACCTATACACCAAATATTGTCATCCTACCATGCGTAGTTACAGAGGAACTGTCGTAACCCAAAAACTTTAACGTAGTCGCTGGACCGTGAAATTGAGGTCAAGGTCAGGTGACAGGTGACTGACTGGCAAGTACTTATCATAAGCTACCTATGGACCAAATTTGATGGACCTAGGGCTTGGGCTTACAAATATATGAAGCAAGATGTCAAGTGTTTACGCTGCCGCTGCCGCCGCCGGATTCCCATACATATGTCTCGCCTCCAGCGACTTTCCTCGCAGGCGAGACAAAAACTAGACATTTGTAACAATTTCCCATATACATGTATCCTAAAAAAATGTGAAAGATTTTTCCACACCTGATCAATTTTTTCATAAATACAAAAAACAAATTTTACTTTATGCATATTTATTTTTCAAAATTTCTACAATATCTGTAAAATCTCTTCTATGAAATTCATCAAGTTTACTTTTTAACACATGAAAACGGGATTGTAAGTAGATGGGAGATGGACTTATATCTTCAAATTCCTTATTAAGCTCATTCCAATCTATGTCCGTTTCAACCTCATAGTTGCCTGCACTGATTTTTGTCACTAAGCGACATGAATGTTTACGCTTCCAACGGGGTGTATTCAAATCTTCCTGCAGTTTCCATTTTTTTATATTAAAAAAGTGTGCTCTGCATTGTTCCTCATGACGAGATGGAATAAGTTTTGCAATGTTTCTCCATGGAATTTCCATAAATCGCAATCGA
This sequence comes from Limnoperna fortunei, assembly GCA_944474755.1. NCBI lineage: Eukaryota > Metazoa > Mollusca > Bivalvia > Mytilida > Modiolidae > Limnoperna > Limnoperna fortunei. Next base: position 36,866,400 of record OX104122.1, read on the forward strand.
ATCAAATTGTCTTCTCCCGTTACTTCTTTCAATGTCCTGAGAAGCAATTTTTCCTCTTTTTTTGACCATTTTCCATCATAAACTTCTTTCATAAGTCTGCGATGTTTATCTTGTACTGATTGTCTAGTTCTTCCCATTTTCCTTGCTATACGTGAATAATTTGGTCCATATCGTTTTAAATACTTTTCTAACTTCTGTGTTTCTTTCTCAGAAAACTTGTCATTTTTCAGCATTTCTCTTTGTAAAATTCTCTGAAGTCTAGAAAAACATGCAAAAGTAGAACGATTCAGAGTCTTTGAAATAGTAAGGTAAAAATCAGTTTCTTGAGCAATACGATGTCTATCAGAATTGACCCCTTCTAGTAATTTTAAAGGCTCCTCAACTGAGGGGTTTTCATTTAAAAATGTCTGCCAATTTTCCAGCAGTCTGGCTGTTTCTTTCTTCGACCAAGCACCATGTCTGTAAAAAATTCCATCGTTTTCCCAATCCTCACTTTTTCTAGGAGTTTTATTGTTATTTGGATGAATTCTTCTACAAGTATCTTCATCTACAAACAAATCTCTTCCTTTTGCTCTATTTACCTTCTCCATTTCACAATTGATTAATACTAGTACATCACCAAGTACATCTAGGTTTTAGTAACCTGAAATATATGCAAACCAAAAGACATAAAATGCAAATTTTTATTTAAATAATTTTGAAATGCATGTAGGGGGTCTACATGCATATACACATATACAGTGGGCTAACCAAGTTCCTGAACATACTAGAGTGATTTCTTATTGGTTTCAACCAATCACTTATTTCAGTTAAAAATTATTCAAATAATTCTAAATTTACTTAATATGTGGTTATTTTCACTATATGTAATTAGACATTTCCTTTTTATTTTGTGTTGTTTGTTTGAATGGAGATTAATGCCAGTCGACTGGTATATTAGGGGTCGTCCATAATTGTCAACCATTTTCACAAGTGTGCAAAAAGCACACTTTTTGAGACCCCCCACCCCCTATCAAAAAGTGTACAACAACCATTAAACTAATATAAAAACCCAACTACACGGAAACGAAAAATTTCTGAAGATAAAAAAAAGTGTACGCAAAAATGTCGAAATTTGTAACCCCCTCCCTCAAGTGTGCGGTTTGCACACTTATGAAAATGGTTGACAATTATGGACAACCCCTTAAGTAAAACTTATTGAAGGCTGGGACAAGACATTTGTTCTTGTAACCTACATGTAGGCTTACAAGTCTAATTCAAAGAAATTGGTGACATTATCAGTGTACTGACTGCAAGCACTTGCATACGTGATCAGTTGAGACATATACACACCATATGCAGCAGAAGCTGAATTATTGCTGCACAAGTGAGAAAAATTTATAATTTTTAAAATAAAATCATCTCATTTACCATAAATTCTTGTGCCGAGATGACCACTGGCATCATAATGAACGTATTAGTCTAAAAATGATACAGAGATGTTTCTGTGGTTTCTTTAATTTTCAGTCCTGAAAATTTAGGTGGAGGGTGGTCAGATAAACATAAATGCTTACGGTCAAATTTTGACACATTTTTAATGAAGTGCATAAACAGATTACCTTAAAACAACTCTCATCATAAAAGAACACTGTGTTTATTTGTAGTGTTGTATTGCAATCATTTCTTTGCATTAGAACTGGAATCAAATTTCACAAGACAAATCAAAAGATTTGATAATCATTTCATTCGAGATATTTAAATGTATTATTATTAAATACATAGATTAAACATATTCAATGGTACTTTAAGAATTCATCAAGATGTTTTTGTGCAATACTTTGCATTGATGAAGTAATGTCTGCAAATATTTTTGTACTGGTAACATCAAAATACATGACACATCAGGCCATAACCAGAAAAGTAATTAAAAGAAAACCGACCGAACAACAAGAGCCAAAAGCCAAGGGACAGTTACAAATCCGGATATAGACAAACACAACACAAAAACCAAAAACATAGAACACAGAGAGTAACCCGAACCCAATAAAAACTATGGGTGCACTCAGGTGCTCCGAAGGAGTAAGCAGTGCCTGCCTCTAATTAGACACCCGTCGAGTTACTCATTGTCTTGTCTAGGTAAAAGTCAAATCCAGGAATAGGAAACACTACCTATGACTCAGTGAAAATGTCAGATAGTATTTGAGACACCAATTTCCCATAACGCTCAATTAAGTGGTGGAGCCGACCATAGAACTTCTGGAGAGATAACATCAACCTACATGTAGGTACTAGTACAACAAACCCTTGTTTGAGTAGTTTAGCAGTCAACAGAAGTGATCGGTCTAGAAAATCGGAAAAATGATCGCAGGATCTAGAATAACGTATAAGTTGTGAAATGTACACACCATACGCTGGAGCTGCTGGAATGCTGCTGTGGATTAACGGGAAGTTGACAATTGGAAAGTTGAAGTCATCAAGCTTGTCGTAGAGTCTAGTTTGAAGTTTTCCTGAGTCTATTTCTAGAAGTAGGTCTAAGTAAGAGGCTGACCTTAGTGTATTGGTGGTGTCTTTAATTTCAAGCTTGATAGGGTAAATTGAATGTAAATAGTCACTAAATTTAGCATTGTCAAGGGACAAAACATCATCAATATAGTGGAATGTGAAATTAAAGGTCTGGGCCAAAGTCTTTTCTTTCTTCGTCAGTAGGCCTTCTAGGAACCCAGCCTCATAAGAGTACAAAAACAGGTCGGCGAGGAGAGGAGCACAATTAGTACCCATTGGAATACCAACAGTCTGTTGAAAAACACGTCCTCCAAAAAGGACGAATATGTTGTCAATCAGAAAATCTAACATGTGACAGATTTGGTCTTCAGTATTAGATTTGGAGTCATTATTGGAGTCATTGATGATGAAGTTCTGTCATGACTAATTACCAGGTATTTATATTGTCTCTCCAATTTTCTTGAAAAAGCAGCGTTTTATAAGATCTTTAAGCCTTGTTTTAAGCAGCGTATGAGGGATGGCCGTATAGAGTGTCGAAAAATCAAATGTTACAATGTGTCAATGCACACTACTCCTTATTGAAAATGCAAGTTTTTTTTATTTTTAAGTTTCTGATATATACATGTATATTTAAAATGTATAGAAACAGTAGTAAATAATTCAAAGACAATATGTTTACATGTGTATGTCTGGTTATAGTAAATCTACAGGAACAGTTGACTTGTGTACTACATGTACTCATGTTTGTGTATTCTCTGTTTAAGGTAAGATTCATGTTAGTGCTATCCTTTATGTTATTTAGTAATATTCATTTGTAATTATCATGATTATATAATAATAATTGTTTATCAAACCATGGTCCAAGTAAATCAATTACATGAACATCAACCACTGAATCCCTCAGTGTGATAGATAAGGTGAAATTTAATAGTGACTTCCATATATTATAAATGCAAGGAAACACTACTAAGAGTTGTGTTGGGGGAGTTTTATACTTCCTACACCCACAACTTAATTCCCTTGGTCGGATGGTAGCTCATCTTTTATGTGACCAGTAACAGAAAAAAACGTGCCACATGTCCCTTTGAATTTTTTTTGCTATTCTTTATTTTCAACATTTCTTATACTATCCACCTGCGTACAAGTGGATAGTGTAGAAAATGTTGATGATAATGATGTAACTCAGTAATAACAAAAAATTCAAAGGGACTTGTGTCTAAGACCAGAATGAAAACTAGAATTGTGAAATATTTGCTCCATACAGACAGAAATAATATTGGTCTATTAGAATCAACTTAAATCGCTCCCCATTACTTTTTATTGTACCATACACTTCATTGAACATAATTTATCAATAGTGTTTAAGAAATAAATGTAAGGTGTTTTTTTATAACTAATGTTAATATGTAGTACACAAGAATTTAAGGCTCTTTACAGTGCATTACTAGTACATTTATCATTTATTCGAACACAAGAGAAAGATCTGCATTGAATGTTATTTAAGTAACATTTATCATGTTTATATAATTATGATAATAGGGTGGTACTACTAGTAGTACATTGTATACATACATAGTATTTAAAATCTTTAACTGTTATATAAACATAATAAATATTCATGTTTCTAAACAACAATATGATAAGGTGAAAAGTGTACAAGGAATCAAAATTTATAATATTCTATAGAAATCTTTTTCAGTAACTTGGATATATTTAAGGACAGCATTTGTTATTTCAGCATTTTACTCGGGTGACAGCTCTATTGAACTATGCAGTAATACATTTACATTTGAATTTGTGCAAAATATCGAAGATGGTTAAATAATAGTTTTTATACAGGACATACATGTACAAATAAATAGTGCAATTATTCTCTATTCTTGATGTCGCAGCTACATGCACAAATTAAAACTCCTTGATCAATGTGATTGGATAATGTATTGGTTTAAATTGCTAATATCATTAAGCAGTTGACAATATGCTATATTTAGTTTGGGTTGGCCAAAATAAATTGCAAAGGGGCTTCTATATTTATTATTCAATTTGTTCTTGAACTCAGAGAGAGAGGTGATATTTTGTATATCAATATCCCATTTATTCCACATATCAAAGGTATGTTGAAAAAAGCTTTTTACAGGCAAGAATCAGGGTTGTTTCCTTTTCGATTCGGTTCGCACCAAGTTGTTTCGTTACTGACTAGTTTCATCCCTATAAGTGAGTCCCTTCTACCATATTTAAGTTAGACCATGGTTAATATAGACTGCATACAAAAGTCAGAATTATAGCATTAATGAATTAAATAAATAACAAAAGCCCCTAAAATACATAAACACAATTACATTTACTAGTACATATAAATACTTGTATTAATTTTGAGTTGATTTATTGTCTGTGTATTGGGGGGGGGGGGAGGGGGAGGGGGGGAAGGGGGGGGGGGGGGGGGAGGGGGGGATTTTAACATTTATTTTTTTTATTTGATATTATTTAGTCTTTACAATTTAAATAATAATAATAATGTTTCATAGAGGAGTGAATCGAGAAATTGATAAAAATGTTTTTACTATATCTGTGCTTCTATTTTAGTTACTGGGGCCTCGGTGGCCGAGTGGTCAAAGTAGTTCGTCTACTATTGATCAAGTGGTCTGTCAACACTGAGATTGCAGGTTCGATTCTCACTGCAGGCAGGGTGTACTCCAATCCAATCTTAACTGACAAGGATTGCTAGTTTCCTACCGCAAGTCGGGGTTTTCTCCGGGTACTCCAGCTTCCTCCCCCAATAAAAACTGGACGCCATGATACTAGTATAGCTGAAAAATTGCTGAAAGTGGCGTCAAACATCATAAAACAAACAAACAAACAAACAAACTATTTTAGTTACTAGTATGAGTAATTCTTGTCTAATTTCCACTATTGACGCCTGATACCTGACACCATAAAACAAAGTGCTGAGTGCCCAAGAACTTGAATTCAGATACAAACATCCTCATTAAAATCAACAAAACAAAAAAACATATAAAACCAAAAGAGACATGATAACAAACTAAAAAAACCCTCCAATCGTAAAAATGTGGTATATATGATCTTACATTTGTACAAGTGGATTATCCCATTTCTCCAATCGAGATAGTTAAAAATAAATTATGGAATTTTAAGTCCAAGCCGTGACGAGAAAACGATAATCCACGAGTACTAATGTAAGATTCTTTTTCTCTAATTTTGAAAAGTGGTAAATTTGTGAATTGAAGTACACATTCTCCCAACCCCATTTTTACATCCATGACTTAAATACGCATTAAAAGGAAGGTGATTTTTTTTGACATCTTTAGTTCTAATTACGACATTATTTTAAACCAATCAACAGCTGAGATCGAATATAATGCCAAAAAAAAGAGAAATGTTTCATTTATAGATGTCCTATATTCAGTAAACCATGCACAATTCCTAAAATATGTGTTTTAAAGGAGTGTGGGACAAAATCCCCCCTTCCCCCCGGACAAAATCCCTTCCGTGTAATTTAGCATTGGTGGACAAAATCCCCCTCTTTAAATTTACAAGGCGGACAAAATACCCCCTGTAAAATTTTAAAGGCAGACAAAATCCCTCCTGAATCTGATTTTTTTTAATGCAGTTTTTTTTAAATGTTCACACTCTACAGTCTCGTATATATACAAAAAAAACTTGAAAAATGACCTTATATTTTAGAAAAGAAAACAGATTTTTAATTACTTAATAATAATAATTGTTTGTCTCATTTGCAGTGCTTAATTGGTGACCGTTTAATTGTTTGTGATCAAACAAATATCGCTAACTTTAGCAAAACATTCTGTACATCTTGTAGAAAATTGAAACGGCTATGGCTTTTACTAATAGGCTATATTTAGTAAAATAATGGCATAATTTAGTTCAACAAATTGAATTGTTTGTTCGATAAATACATGTAATAATGAAAGGGATCAAATGGCACGGTTCCTTTTTGAACACATTTCGTAACAAACAATGCAAACCATATTGACTTGATGTGTCCCAGTGAAAAAAATAATAACAATGTTTTAATCTTTGTCTCATTCATCATTTCAAGTACCATGTAAAAACTATCGAACAAGATGTACAATACATATCGATATTATCATAAACAGATTTGGGAGGGATTTTGTCCGCCTTGAAAATTTTACAGGGGGGATTTTGTCCGCCTTTTAAATTTTACAGGGGGGATTTTGTCTGCCTATGCTAAATTACATGGAAGGGATTTTGTCCATCCCCATTTTAAAGCTTATAACCGAAAAATATAGGTAAACATATGAAAAAAATGCAACATAATTAACTTAATCCAGTTACTCTAAAAGATCCATACAAAACAACCCACTTATTCACACAGTATGATTATCAGGGCGAAACGACGCGGTACAAACAAGTTTAGGTAAGAAACACCCCGAGTGAGAGTAGGCTTCTGTACGTAAAAACCTGAGGTGCGAACAGGTTTCGGTACGAAATACCTATGTGCATGGGGTATATCAAAATATCTAGGCATTTTGCTATTATAAGTCTACTGATTTGGGAAAGTTCGACATCAGAAAATGTAAGATGGGGTAATCCATGTTAAGCCTTAAAGATAAGAAGCAGTTTTTGGTTCTTTCGCCCATTTTGCAGAGAATCCAGTACCCCAAGTTCTTTTAATAATTTCCGCACTTAAAACTGCAGAAACGTAGCTAGTACCACACCCAAGACATGGCATGGCCACGGGATCTCCTGTACTTGGTGATCACAATACTGGAATACCAGTATTGTTAACAATACTGGAACAAAATTTTATTCCAGTATTATAAAGTTTTTCAAAAAAATATACAATACTGGAATATTTGATGTTCCAGTATTGTTTCGTGATTAATGTGTTATAACTGCTTATGTTAACTTTTCATGAAGAGCATATTTCATGTATTTTGCTTTTTTTGTCAGTTATGATGAAGTACTTGTTACATTGTAAATGCTGTAGATTTATTCCACATCTCATTATTAAAAGCAATAAAATCTTGTTTATAGTTAATTGTACAAAAATAAAACAAAATGTACAAGTAAATCTTGGAGAGGATACAATGAATCATGCATCACCCAACAACAAGCTGAAGCAGAATATGAAATATCTGATGACTCAAATATTGCCGTAGCTCTGTCCATCAAGTCGTCACTCAAGTTTATTATGTCACTAAAGAAGAATGAACTGCAGCAGAAGATGATTGAAAACCAAGATACAGCAGAAGGCCACTTACCAATATTGAAGACAGTTGATGATTTAAGGCTTTCTTTAATGACAATTGCCTTATATGAACATTTGAATTCACAATTTTGAAAATTTTGCATTCATTTTATTATGTAATTTCAATTTTGTAGTGCTGACTGTAAATGTGCTCCAGTTTCCCCAATGTATGTACATGTATATAACTAATAAGAAAAGAGCAATATTTTTAATAAAGATGTGAAAATTAAGTTCTGTTTATATTTCTACAGTGACGTGCAAAAAGTATTCGGTCACAATGGCGGTCTTGTTTACGTTGCAAAGTGAAAGTCGATTTAAACGTCCTTGTCCTCTGACGTAAAACACATGTGAATTATGTAAGGTATTTTAAGAACTTCCATGTCACGTGATAAGGCATAAAAATACCAAATTTCTGTCGTCTGCTAATTGAAAGGTCGGAAAAAAACACAAACAAATGATGGGGTGGAAGAGTCTGGAATTGTCAAACGATGTTAAGAAAATGATTGTTGAGCTATTCCAGAATGGATTTTCACGACAGAAAATAGGAGAAATATTAATTATTCCAAAATCTACTGTTATTGATACTTCTCGCAAGTTTTTGACTAGCGGTTCTGTAGAAAATAAGCCTAGAAGTGGCAGGCCGGCTTTGGTGAAAGAACGGGCGTATCGGAAGTTGGAGAGAATAGTAAAAACAAACCGTAGGGCTTCTCTTAGTGACATTACGTTGAAATTTAATGAACAAAACCCCGACCCTGTTACTAAAAGATGCATTCAACATCATTTACACAAGCATGGATACAATAGACGTGTATGCAAGAAGAAAGTTGTGGTCCGAGAGGTGAACAGACAGAAACGGTTGTCTTGGTACAAGGAAAAGCGGCATTGGACAGTTCAGCATCACTGGAATCGAGTAATTTTTTCAGATGAGAGCAAAATAGTTATTGGACAAGATCTTCATGTTCACATCTGGAGGAAGCGTGATGAAGGTTGGAGACCAGACCTTGATGAACATCACTCAGCCAAGCCGAAGTACGAGGTTATGATCTGGGGCTGCATTTGTTGGCACGGAGACGGCACGATAACTGCAGTAAACGGGAATATTAATGCAGCTAAGTATATTTCTATTCTTGATGTTAATCTCTGGTCTGTTGTCGCTCATCATTTTTCTACTGGTGGATATTATTTTCAAGATGACAATGCGCCAGTCCACCGCGCTAGGGTAACCCAAGAATACATCGCGGCAAACGGGATAAATGGTATGAGCTGGCCAGCTCAGTCTCCAGACATATAACATTATTGAGAATGTGTGGCTCTACATCAAAAGGAAGCTTCAAACACGTGTTAATTTTATAAAATCTAAAGACGATCTGTTCCGAGAAATTGAAACAATCTGGATCAGTCTTCACGAAATCTTTCCAGAGAATGGTGGACATTTGGTCCACCAACTTCCCCAGAAATGCTGGACCGAAGCAGCTTTTGCCGGACCAAATTTGTCTGATGTTGCCATTGTTTACATTTAACTACCTTATATGCATGTAGATACAGACATATATATCATACATAAAAATTATTGTAAACATCATACTATTCATAACTGTTATAAACAAGCTGTGTATATCTGGACAAAAGAGTCTTAAGAATATAAATGAAATAACATTTTATTATACACAGAAATAATTCACAAATTTGAAAGCAACTGCTCCATGGGACACCCATCTACAGAAATTATCATGAGGTCATTGATAACTAGTTATCTTTATTCCATCAATTTCAGCTTACTAGTATATATTGTATATATTATCAAAGCCAATGATTAAAATAAAAAATGTTTTAAACGAACTTTTGAGTTTCAACCCCATTTAAAAGTGTTTGTTTATCAAACAGTTACGATTTTTCATTAAAGGCTGTTGAAGTCTACTTTTTTCTCATTTCTCGCTGTTGGTAGTTAGACGTATCACGGAAATAAAAAAATGGCGCGTAATCCATTTGTCAAACTAAAACGTTTCAAAAATGAGTTACTAAAGTAAATACACAGGATCTTTGCAATTTTTATTGGTTTTACATATATACTCAAAAGTTGGAAGTCTGCCTGAATCAGTACTACCAGATATATACAAGTATTTCCTGTGAACGAACCATCAGGGCAACTTGATCTTCGATAATAACAATGTCAGACTTTCAGACCAACGAAAAACGATTTTTTACCAGTCCAAGCGTTATTATATCGGTTTTGTCCGTCAGACCAAGGTATATTTCGTGAAGACTGCTGGATGAACATTACACCTGCCTACGTCCAAAGCCTTTACATGTCAATTCCCAGGAGGATCTTAAATGTAATTAAACTTAAAGGACACCTGACAAAGTACTGAAGGTAGGCAAATTAAATATTTTACACAAAACATAACACTTGTTGATATTTTAGCCATTTAATTTTCTACTTTCACTTTCACGTTTTTTTACGGCGGCCATTGTGACCGCATACTTTTTGCACGTCACTGTACATAAATTATGTCCGCTTTAAAACAAAGAAACAACATTTGACACAGTGTTCCAGCTAGGATTTAAAAATAGAGGGGCGCATGAGAAGGGCACTTTTTCGTGTATTTTCATATTTTTTAGTGTGATTGCGGTTGTTGCACTTTTGTTGTTATTGTTATTTGAATAAGTGTTCTTTTGCTGTTTTGCACCTTTGTTTTTCATTTTAAAGTAAAATTTTAAATATATTTGTGCATTTAATGTACTGAAAAGTGATTGCCAAAATACTATTTGTTACTGTGGTTCAATCTTTCAACAAGCAGCATTGTATTTGCAAGTTCCTGAACTAAGTTCATATCCGCTCCGGAGATTTCCGTATTTTCAGTTGGTTTGTACTGGTTGCCGCGAGTATTTTTACTTAACGCTATTTGAACATAGAAAAAGGCAATCGGGTACCAGCTTTCACTTTTTGTTTAAAAAAAATGGCGTGTTCAATGATAAACATTGCGCGGTGACAAATATTCGAAGATATCTATCGCAAATGGCAATAAAAACGGTTTTAGATATTTCCGGTCTGGATCATAATTAAGACAAATGACCAAAAACAGTGACCACGCAAGATTTTAAGGTAATAACATTTTTGAAGTGTCAAAACTTGAAATGTTACCTGTGTACCAGTCCCCACTGTCTAGCACTAATTATATAATCAAAATTATAAGGAAACGAGAATAGTCTAATGAGTTAATTAGCTATAAAAACACTATGATAACTATTAATTTTAGAAAGAAAATTAATTGGAGCAATAGAGTGATAAGGGGCACCAATCGGGACACAGGGGCGCCCGAGAGGGGCACAGGGGCGCGGTAATTTTAGGGCGGGGCGGGGCGCCCCTCTATTTCCCCCTAGCTGGAACACTGTGACAAAAGTTAAAAAAGAAGCCAAATGTCATGACCATAAAATATAATAGTACCTCAAATCAGTAATTTAATTAAAACACTACACTAACAGTTAAACGTTCAGTGTTTTGCTTGCATGTTTTTATTATTCCATTCTGTACCTTTATAGTGCTAAAATCCAATTTGAAAAAATTCTACGCGATAACACATCCATATTTATTATTATTTCTTTGTTGTTGAAATGTCCGAAATCGTCCTTGACATTTGCTACGGGAATTTTACATAGGAAGTCAGCCATTTGAGTTTCTAAGACTAAAGGGACCTAGCATTGTTTAAAAAGATCGTTTGCTTTCGTAGCGTTCAATGGTATTCTGACAAACCACGAGACTTTTCCCGCCTTAACTGCAGACGACATGACCCGATGGATTTCGAATAGATAACAATTGACTCTTCCAAACATACACTTCCGTTGTAATTTAGGTCAAACTTTACTATAGAAAAGTGCTCTATCAAAGTGAAAAAATCTGCCACATTTCAAACCGCCGACTATCACATGGATATAATTGTTGTTGTCAGTTTGCACATTCTTGAATCTACAAAAGGAGCATAAGCTGGACCAAACGCGGTAAGCAGCTTTTATTTGTCAGCCAAACAACCGCTATATGACCGCTTCGAAACTTACTATAATCAAACCATTAAAGTTATTACTGTACTGGTACAATACTGGAATAAAATTTGGTTTCAGTATTGTGATCAATACCACAGGCACTTGTTTCAGAAAAAAAATTACACCTATACTCTAATATAATATATGTTATATTAGAGTAAAGGGGTAATTTTTTTTCTGAAACAAGTGCCTGTGATCAATACTGGTATTCCAGTATTGTGATCAACAAGTACAGGAGATCCTGGCCACGAATACAGGGTATTTGAGAATATTTTTTGGTAAAATTGTGGATCTAGATACAAGAAATAATACTTACTCAATAGTTCTATTTAAACCAGGGGAGATCATATTGAAAGGGGAGGGAAACGAAAAAAAGTTAATGCTAGAACATGGCGGAAGCCTTCTCTCTCGCAATCTCCACGCAAAGGATTCTGGGTATCATACGTCAACCACAATCACCTCTGCAATACCATTGGTTGACATTGTGAGAGAGGTCTCTCATGGCGCATAAGCTTCGCGAACAAACGCAGTAATTTCAATGTAAAACTGTATCAAAAGTGTTTAAAAAGACTATATGAAAATAAATAAGATCTCGAGTATTATTTTACAAACATCGTTCTTTGTTTACAAACGTCACGGGCAGACGACAAATGTAGTCCCGCAGTAAATGGAGGATGACGTGTGGCAGAGGTTATATCTGGGAACCAGTTATGTTCTCTGTGCCGGAGAGTGCCTCTCTCGATGTCTCTCGGTTTTTTTACAATAACATCCGAAATAACGTCGGAAAAAATATTATTACGAGATCCATTTTATTGGACTGTGTAATGACCCGTATACAACACGAGATACTTACGATATTTACCGGAAAAAATCGAGTGTAAAAGAAATCAATAAATAGGTCGATCGGTGGAGCCGACACGTGGTTTAGTTTTCTGTTAACGTGACAAAAGCCTTTGCATACTAATAGAATCCTGGGTTTTTTTAGGTATCATTGAATGTGATAAATAGGTGTGACAAGTATTGCATTATTGATTACCTTCTTGGGACAGTTTCCTAAAAAAAAATAAAAAATAAATATAATATATAATATGTATAATAATATATAATAATAATAAATAATAAATAAATAATGAAATTTGTCAATACAATAGAGTTTTAATTCTATAGATGTGTGGATAACAAATTCCTTTAGGAGTTGTATTCATTTTCTTATCACTTTTTTATTTCTAATTCCGCATAGAAAATATATGTACAATTCTGTCAATGTACCACCAGAACTGTCATGCAATTTTTTGAAACTTTAAATTAACCTATTTTACTTTACAACAGTGAAGTATGGTTTATGAAAATTATTGCATATACATCCTTAATTAGATCCAAGTCTAATTGTTCCATTTGTGATGTTCTAGCAGACACGTTTTGTTTTGAAATATATCATTATCGATTCTGTAAAACTATTTTAGATATTAATTTGAATAGAAGTGAAATTTGAAAATATTAATAAATCATTTGAAGTTGCTAAAAGTTCAATCAGGAAAACAACATTAAAAAGTGTCGTGTTTAATTATGTTTAATAATTTAATTATGTTTAATTATGTCTCCCAAACGAAGTTTTGGGAGACATATTGTTTTTTGTACGGTTTATTATTATTATTATTATTCTTGCTCCTTTCTCTTTTTTCTTCTTTCCGTGCAATCTTGTCCGCACATTTTCTCCAACATGCAATGTCCAACCAATATGAAACTTTAGGAACATTTTTGGAATTTAAAAATGGCCGCCAATAAAGAAAAAAGTGCAGTTCTCAGATCTCAGGAATGGCCAGAGCATTTTCAATGAAAATTGAAAAAAAATTGGACGCGAACGACACCGTTTGGTAATGGCAGCCGTTTCATCCCCCCCCCCCCCAAAAAAAGTCTACTTAGTCCGATTGCAACGAAATTTGATATGTAGGTAGATTTGTATGCACAAACTAAGAATATTATGTGTATTTAGGGGTTTTCAACATTCTGGCAATGGGGGTTCGTTTGTGAGACATTCTGTGTTGGCATCCCAACACTTTCAGCACTAGTTTATGTATATTTTTCTTTTCTAATGTTATGTTTTGTACATGTATGGATATTTTGTTGTGTATGTTGTATACGCAATAGGCTTTTATATGAATGCAGATGATTAAATATGGTGGCACTGGAAAGTTCCATATCCGCTTTGTTTTGCAAAACATGTTGAAGGCAAAACATTTCAAGCAAACACTTATAGTCACTTATTGCCATGGCATTGATGTAAAGTTAAATTGTAATTAAACGAACACATTAACTCACTCTAGCATTTCTACTTATACTTTTGTGTGAGTACATAAGCGTATATTTATAAACTATTACTAGCATGACAATTGCAATTGCTTTGGATTAATTGTTAACTGAATTTTCTTGTCTGTTTCTTGGACTGATCCTCCAAAAAAATTTGAGGTCAAACATTTAACTCTGAAAAATACTTAATCTCCCAATTACATTAGAGATCTGTGGTTTCATTGAAATGATTTAATTTCTCGTTATTGTTCTATTATAAAAGTTTTATTACTAGTATGATTTTTTTAATCCAAATTTGTTTTTTTTGCACTCTTGTGTAAAGCTGGAGACGGTTTCCAGCGCTTGACTCACAGAGCTGCCCGGTGCCCCCATCTCATGGTGTTTACTTTCGCCGGGGGTCGTAACGCTATAATACGGACTGACCGCGGACAGTAGTGGATACCGTTTATTGAGAATGCCACGCTCCTTAGACCTTTTATGTAGACGTGAAAAAAGAGTAGGTTTATTGTAGATGCACACTCAGGAGCTAAATTTTCTGTCCCTAAACGTCGGTCAATACCTTTTCTGTGTTCACCATTACGTTTTCCTCATTTATTATTGGTTAACTTTTTCCCATTCAGAATATACAGAGGTATATATTCCGTGTTTGTTTGTTTGTTTGATTGATGGTGTTTAACGCCACTTTCAGCAATTTTTCAGCTATATCAAGGCGTCCAGTTTTTATTGGGGGAGCCGAAGCCGGAGTACCCGGAGAAAACCCCCGACCTGCGGTGGGAAAACTGACAATCCTTGTCAATTAAGATTAGAGCCGAGTACACCCTGCCTGCAGTGAGAATCGAACCCGCAATCTCAGTGTTGACAGACCACGTGATCAATAGTAGACGAACATAAACAAAAAATAATATACAAGTCTAGAAGAGTATGCAGCGATACAATTGACGGTGTTTTTGTCAAAACTATAGACACAGACTGACTAACGAATGGCCTTAATCATTGAGTGTCAATATAATAAATGACGTAAACAAGTAATAAAATATTGGTCTTGAACATTCTCACTTTAACTGAACTTAAACTGAACTTAAACACGTTTATACATTGCTCATTGGAAGTGTTGGAGCAATGTATTATGATATCCATCCATTTTAATTAACTAACCAACTCACGAACTACAGTAATGGAAGCGGGAGGTTTGGCATGCCATAAAACCTGGTTTAACCCACCATTTCTTTTGAAATGCCTGTCAGGACCATTGCTGTAGTTACTGTATTTTTGGTTGTTGGTTCTGGAGTTTGCCGGTTTCTCAGTCTTTGATTTGTGGATTGTCTTTTTGACAGTTCCATTGGTGTTCGGTATTTTGTTACTACCGTCATCAACATAACATTAGTGTTGATAATGCCCGAAACATTGATAATGCCCGAGCCAAAGGCTAGGGCATTATCTATGTTGAAGGCAATACCACTGTCCCGAGTGTGGTCAAGATATCATGACAATGCCCTCTATATCAACTATGGGTGAGTGTATTATGTCAATATCGTACCCTATGGGTGAGTGTATTATGTCAATATCGTACGCTATGGGTGAGTGTATTATGTCAATATTGCACCCAATGGGTGAGTGTATTATGTCAATATAGTACCCTTTGGGTGAGTGTATTATTTCAATATCGTAACCTATGGGTGAGTGTATTATGTCAATATCGTACCATATGGAGAATTTAGTTGAGACAATTTAGTACCCTATGGGTGGGTATATTATGTCAATATCGTACCCTATGGGTGAGTGTATTATGTCAATATAGTACCCTATGGGTGAGTGTATTATGTCAATATAGTACCCTATGGGTGAGTGTATTATGTCAATATAGTACCCTATGGGTGAGTGTATTATGTCAATATAGTACCCTATGGGTGGGTATATTATGTCAATATCGTACCCTATGGGTGGGTATATTATGTCAATATAGTACCCTATGGGTGGGTATATTATGTCAATATAGTACCCTATGGGTGAGTGTATTATGTCAATATAGTACCCTATGGGTGGGTTTATTATGTCAATATAGTACCCTATGGGTGAGTGTATTATGTCAATATCGTACCCTATGGGTGAGTGTATTATGTCAATATCGTACCCTATGGGTGAGTGTATTATGTCAATATCGTACCCTATGGGTGAGTGTATTATGTCAATATCGTACGCTATGGGTGAGTGTATTATGTCAATATCGTACCCTATGGGTGAGTGTATTATGTCAATATCGTACCCTATGGGTGAGTGTATTATGTCAATATCGTACCCTATGGGTGAGTGTATTATGTCAATATAGTACCCTATGGGTGAGTGTATTATGTCAATATCGTACCCTATGGGTGAGTGTATTATGTCAATATCGTACCCTATGGGTGAGTGTATTATGTCAATATCGTACCCTATGGGTGAGTGTATTATGTCAATATCGTACGCTATGGGTGAGTGTATTATGTCAATATCGTACCCTATGGGTGAGTGTATTATGTCAATATCGTACGCTATGGGTGAGTGTATTATGTCAATATCGTACGCTATGGGTGAGTGTATTATGTCAATATCGTACCCTATGGGTGAGTGTATTATGTCAATATCGTACCCTATGGGTGAGTGTATTATGTCAATATCGTACGCTATGGGTGAGTGTATTATGTCAATATCGTACCCTATGGGTGAGTGTATTATGTCAATATCGTACCCTATGGGTGAGTGTATTATGTCAATATCGTACCCTATGGGTGGGTATATTATGTCAATATAGTACCCTATGGGTGGGTATATTATGTCAATATAGTACCCTATGGGTGAGTGTATTATGTCAATATAGTACCCTATGGGTGAGTGTATTATGTCAATATCGTACCCTATGGGTGAGTGTATTATGTCAATATAGTACCCTATGGGTGAGTATATTATGTCAATATAGTACCCTATGGGTGAGTGTATTATGTCAATATCGTACCCTATGGGTGAGTGTATTATGTCAATATCGTACCCTATGGGTGAGTGTATTATGTCAATATCGTACCCTATGGGTGAGTGTATTATGTCAATATCGTACCCTATGGGTGAATGTATTATGTCAATATAGTACCCTATGGGTGAGTGTATTATGTCAATATCGTACCCTATGGGTGAGTGTATTATGTCAATATCGTACCCTATGGGTGAGTGTATTATGTCAATATCGTACCCTATGGGTGAGTGTATTATGTCAATATCGTACCCTATGGGTGAGTGTATTATGTCAATATAGTACCCTATGGGTGAGTGTATTATGTCAATATCGTACCCTATGGGTGAGTGTATTATGTCAATATCGTACCCTATGGGTGAGTGTATTATGTCAATATCGTACCCTATGGGTGAGTGTATTATGTCAATATCGTACCCTATGGGTGAGTGTATTATGTCAATATCGTACCCTATGGGTGAGTGTATTATGTCAATATCGTACCCTATGGGTGAGTGTATTATGTCAATATCGTACCCTATGGGTGAGTGTATTATGTCAATATCGTACCCTATGGGTGAGTGTATTATGTCAATATAGTACCCTATGGGTGAGTGTATTATGTCAATATCGTACCCTATGGGTGAGTGTATTATGTCAATATCGTACCCTATGGGTGAGTGTATTATGTCAATATCGTACCCTATGGGTGGGTATATTATGTCAATATAGTACCCTATGGGTGGGTATATTATGTCAATATAGTACCCTATGGGTGAGTGTATTATGTCAATATAGTACCCTATGGGTGAGTGTATTATGTCAATATCGTACCCTATGGGTGAGTGTATTATGTCAATATAGTACCCTATGGGTGAGTATATTATGTCAATATAGTACCCTATGGGTGAGTGTATTATGTCGATATCGTACCCTATGGGTGAGTGTATTATGTCAATATCGTACCCTATGGGTGAGTGTATTATGTCAATATCGTACCCTATGGGTGAGTGTATTATGTCAATATCGTACCCTATGGGTGAGTGTATTATGTCAATATCGTACCCTATGGGTGAGTGTATTATGTCAATATCGTACCCTATGGGTGAGTGTATTATGTCAATATCGTACCCTATGGGTGAGTGTATTATGTCAATATCGTACGCTATGGGTGAGTGTATTATGTCAATATCGTACCCTATGGGTGAGTGTATTATGTCAATATCGTACGCTATGGGTGAGTGTATTATGTCAATATCGTACGCTATGGGTGAGTGTATTATGTCAATATCGTACCCTATGGGTGAGTGTATTATGTCAATATCGTACCCTATGGGTGAGTGTATTATGTCAATATCGTACGCTATGGGTGAGTGTATTATGTCAATATCGTACCCTATGGGTGAGTGTATTATGTCAATATCGTACCCTATGGGTGAGTGTATTATGTCAATATCGTACCCTATGGGTGGGTATATTATGTCAATATAGTACCCTATGGGTGGGTATATTATGTCAATATAGTACCCTATGGGTGAGTGTATTATGTCAATATAGTACCCTATGGGTGAGTGTATTATGTCAATATAGTACCCTATGGGTGAGTGTATTATGTCAATATCGTACCCTATGGGTGAGTGTATTATGTCAATATAGTACCCTATGGGTGGGTATATTATGTCAATATAGTACCCTATGGGTGAGTGTATTATGTCAATATAGTACCCTATGGGTGAGTGTATTATGTCAATATAGTACCCTATGGGTGAGTGTATTATGTCAATATCGTACCCTATGGGTGAGTGTATTATGTCAATATCGTACCCTATGGGTGAGTGTATTATGTCAATATAGTACCCTATGGGTGAGTATATTATGTCAATATCGTACCCTATGGGTGAGTGTATTATGTCAATATAGTACCCTATGGGTGAGTATATTATGTCAATATCGTACCCTATGGGTGAGTGTATTATGTCAATATAGTACCCTATGGGTGAGTGTATTATGTCAATATCGTACCCTATGGGTGAGTGTATTATGTCAATATAGTACCCTATGGGTGAGTGTATTATGTCAATATAGTACCCTATGGGTGAGTATATTATGTCAATATAGTACCCTATGGGTGAGTATATTATGTCAATATCGTACCCTATGTGTGAGTGTATTATGTCAATATAGTACCATATGGGTGGGTATATTATGTCAATATAGTACCCTATGGGTGAGTGTATTATGTCAATATCGTACCCTATGGGTGAGTGTATTATGTCAATATCGTACCCTATGGGTGAGTGTATTATGTCAATATAGTACCCTATGGGTGAGTGTATTATGTCAATATCGCACCCTATGGGTGAGTATATTATGTCAATATCGTACCCTATGGGTGAGTATATTATGTCAATATCGCACCCTATGGGTGAGTGTATTATGTGAATATCGTACCATATGGAGAATTTAGTTGAGACAATTCGTACCCTATGGGTGAGTATATTATGTCAATATCGTACCCTATGGGTGAGTGTATTATGTCAATATAGTACCCTATGGGTGAGTGTATTATTTCATTATCGTACCCTATGGGTGAGTGTATTATGTCAATATCGTACCCTATGGGTGAGTGTATTATTTCAATATCGTACCCTATGGGTGAGTATATTAAGTCAATATCGTACCCTATAGTTGAGTGTTTTATGTCAATATAGTACCCTATGGGTGAGTGTATTATTTCAATATCGTAACCTATGGGTGAGTGTATTACCGGTATGTCAATATACCAAATGGAGAATTTAGTTGAGACAATTTCGTACCCTATGCAGAATTGAGTTGAGACAATTTCGTACCCTATGCAGAATTTTGTGAAGTCAATTTTGTTTTACCGAAGAATAATATGACAATAGTATTTCTTTTACCAATATATGGGGAATTGTTTCACAAGAGTAATGTCAAGTTATGTAAATTTGTGACAAATCATTGAGTTGTTTATCCCTGCCATTAAATATATAAATACATGTATATAGCAGTGTTTGTAGTTTAGTTTAAACATATTTTATTTGAAACAATTTCAAAAGGGAATTGGACACAAGTACAAAGTATTTATGAAGTCCTCTCCCGTTAACAATACAATACAATAATACCAATGAACATGCGCAAAAGGGGTGCACTGATTGCACGTGTACTCCTTGTCCGAGAATCCTTTGCTGCCTACGGCACTGTCATTTTGCATACGTTATATATTTGTTAATAGATTAGTAGTTTTTATAACATCTTTAATTATTGCGTATAAAAAATAATGGTGTAAATTAACATTTATTGAGACATATTGTGATCGCTGAAGATGTTTTACTTCAATAAAAATGACTTCTAGAACAGTCTTATCAGTTTGTTGTTCGAGTGAATACAAACGAAACAATATTAAATTCTTTTAAATTCTTACGTTTACTTCGTCGGAACGTGTGTTTCGCGCATGTCATACGTTTCGTCCACTTTCGGTATTAGTTTAGACACATAATTTTTTCAACCATTACGTACCAATTGTGTTCTTTAAAATATTATATTTTTGGACACTTCACTATCATTTATCATACAAACTTTCTTAAATATGTGACAAATGAAAGTAGACTTAAAAAGAAACAACAAAAAAGAAAAACGTCGGGACTCGAACCAGCGTTTCGCGATCTATAATGCGTATAATCTGCGAGCTAACCAATTACGCCATATACGCACAAACTTTTTCTTACGAAAATAAGACCTATTTATGCGTCAAATTGCTGACGTGATATATATGATGATAGATTACACCAGTTTTTATACCATTTATAATTATTACGTAAAAAAAAAATTAAAAAGGTGTAACTTTAACATCTATTTAGACATATTAAGGTGTTATCTCTGAAGATTTTTTCATGAATAACAATGTCTGGAACAGTCTTTTCAATTTGTTTTTACGCGTGTGTATTCAAACAAGTTAAACAAAGCGAAATTCTTTACATTACTTCTAACTTTCTCTGATGTTTGTCAGTCCGGTGATTCCGCGCATATTATACGTATCTACCACATTCGCTCAATATTATTGTGGTAATTTTATTTATTTCAATCTGTGAACTAATTGCGTTCTTTAAATATTCCATTTCCGGACGATTAAGTCTGCAACTTAATTTTTTCACAGCTTTGCCTCTTTAAATATGATTAAAAAAAGACACGATCTTTCAAGACTTAAATAATCAATCTGGAATAGAAATTATATCAATGCCTGATAAATGTATTTTGTTATCAAAATTTAGCTGTTTCATAACTGTTAAACGTTTAAATTGTTACATATTAAAATATTTACTTAATTTATCCCTATATTGATTTTTTTTTACACATTTCTATCTAAGTTTGTCAACAATGTTTAACAATTACCAGCATAAATGGAGGTATATGCAGATTCGGAAATGCAAGTCCGGTCCGGTTGTAGGCTTACATACTATGCTGAACAATACAAAAATCACGCGAATTTGGGGACAAAATATTAATTTTTTAATATGAGCGGACGCGTGTACCACAAATATATTTTAAATATTAAACACTGTTTTTGCAACAAATAATACAGTCAAATATCTTCGTGGTACACGCGTCCGCTCATATTTAAAATGGTGTTCGAAATCACGAAAACGTACCGATTTTCACAGGCCACTACAATTGGCCTATTTTAGTAAGGTGCATATAATAATTTTACATGATAAGAAAAGAAAGTTATATTGATTTTCTGTAAGAAGGGATAATGTACCTTTGAAAAAACATTATGATCTACAGATTGTAGTCATTTCATTTTTAGCGAAAATAGGGGGCCAGTGACAGTAGGTTATCCTACCTTGTCCTTTATAAATAAAAATAAGTATTTATTGAGAACAGAGCAGAAGAATGCTGTGCTAATTGGTTTTTAATGGTATATTTGAAGAGAATGGTAATTTTAGAACACTGCTGAAACTGGGGAAAAAGAAAAGGTACGAGTCAAGTATGGAAGAAAATAACCAAAAAATGTTTATGTAATGATAAACAACAGTTAGGTGGTTAGATGATTAAATAGACAGAATGGGGAAAAAATAAAGTAAATAACATTAAAAAAAGCACAGGAGCAATGGGTTGGTGAGCAGATATCATGAATTCTTGATAATTGCAAATAAAGCAAGCTATGCATACTAGTATTTAGAACTATACAATTATATAAATATGCATGTGTTTACAACAATATAGTAAAAAGGTGGGGCAATGTACATGTAGGTAAATTTATCATATTTATTGAAATATGTGTTTACTATTCATATATTCAAGGACAGCATTTGTTTTTTCAGCATTTTCCTCTGGAGACAGTTCCAATGAACTATGTAGTAAAACATTTACATTAAGAATTGGTTAAAAATTTCTAACAGTTGAATAATAGTCATTGTGGATTGTCATATAGGGGACATGCATATAAATAGTGAAAATTATCCTCGATGTCACACATGCACCAATTGGGCTCTCATATAAATGTGATTGGAAAAGGTGTTGGTTTAAATTGCCTACGTCGTTACGCAGTTGACAATATACTATATTAAGTTTGCTTGGGCCAAGGGAATAATAAAAAGGGGACTTCTCTATCTCATTATTCAATTTGTTCTGGAACTCGGAGAGAGAGGTGGTATTTTGTATACCTATATACAGTTTATTCCACATATCTACGGTATCGAACCAATATAATGTAATCGCACAATTTGATTGATTGATTGATTGGATGTTTGCTTTACGTCCAACGAGCAGTATTTCAGCTATATTCAGGAAGGGAACAAGTTAACAAACAATACATCAATTGAAAAAGGGGGTAGGATGGGACACGGGGAACAAAATTTAGACTGCCGCTGGAAAAGTACGGAGTATTGGTTGGGTCGGAGAATTTAGCCTTTTGTAGCGGCTACAATGAGCCTACTCTTTTTCGAAATACAAAAGGGATCTTTATCGTGCAAGGAGCGTGGCACTCTCCAAACACTATGGTCCGCGGCCAGGCTTTCCGTATTATGACCTGACAACCCCCCAACGAGATGGTCTCCCCTATCCGCCGGGGACGCGCTGGGCTGCTCTGTGGGTCGAGCACTGGGAACCGTCCCAGTATGGTCCCAGTCGCACAATTTGATTAACAAACATAAATACTGAATTATAACCTATTCACTAGATAGGACACCAACTTTTTTATGACACATCTGATGTAAGACAGCAACGTTTTGTATGTGAAGGCGATAGGACATGTACTTTTTTAAACCTGATAATTTGAATTGCACCGGTCCCAACCCCCCAATAAATATTGACCGTCCCTTATAATTCTCATTTCTATTGATTTGGGAATGTACGAGATCAGACATGTAAGATGCGAGATATCCATGTAAGGACTTAAGAATCAGTTTTTGGTTCTTTCGCTTATTTTGCAGAGAATCCCACCCAAGTTCTTTATATAATTTTAATTTTGGAGTGCCTCGACGCATACCATTAATTATTCTGGCAGCGTCATATTGTACAGACTCTAATAGGTTACACTCATACTGAGTCCAATTGTCCAAAGATAACATTTCCATACTCAAGGATAGGTCTAATAAAGGCAATGTACAAATTTTCTAAAGAGTTTTTACCAATATTATATTTGAGCATGGGAAAGATATTTAGTCTGGCACAGGCTATTGTATGTATTTCATTTATATGGTCTTTCCAAGATTTTTATGTCCTTTTTACATAATATCTTTCATTGACTTATTAAACGTATGATGTTCCTATTAGTGCAAACCTGTATGCAATTTCAATATAATATTGCTTTTTTGATCAAAGTGCTAAATAAAAATAAAAACGATTTTTATTTTTAATTTATTAACAACATTATTTCGTCATACTAATAATAAGATCCTCAATCATAAGATATAACAACATAATGAAACAGATAAAAATATATGTGAAGGTTAGTAACTATTTAAACATATGCTACTATTTTCAATTGTACATAACAACTATTGAAACATAAGCTACTGTTTTCAAAATTTCATAGGTTAGTTACTATTAAAACATAAGCTACTATTTTCAATATTACATAGCAACTATTGAAACATAAGCTACTAGTTTCATTATTACACAGGTTAGTAACTATTTAAACATAAACTCCTATTTTCAATATTACATAGCAACTATTGAAACATAAGCTACTATTTTCATTATTACACAGGTTAGTAACTATTTAAACATAAACTCCTATTTTCAATATTACATAGAAGCTATTTAAACATAAGCTACTATTTTCAATATGACATACTATATTAGGTGAACAACTATTTAAATATAAGCTACTATTTCGATATTACATAGCAACTATTGAAACATATGCTACTATTTCAATATAACATTGGTTAGCAACTATTTTAACATAAGCTACTATTTTCAATGTCTGCCAAATGGTTGTATGATGCGTACAGTGTGGGTGTTGAATTGCCAACCTCACCATTGGATAGCAGTCTGCTGCGAAAGGGAAGCAGCCTTGTGCGTTAGACTACCCTTCCAATTATAGCCTCTCATACAACAAGACCTACGTGACCCAGATATGGGATCCTCCACGAGCTGGCAGATGGTAACTGGGTACCTTGCGTTCCCAGGCAGAATCACAAGGTCTCGGAGGAATCTAGGCCCCTAGATGCACGGTATATGGATATGCAATGATATCTGCAAACCTAGATTCCAGCTATGGGTTAAATAGTTCCACTGCCTTGTGGAAAGGTTTTGGTTTACCAAAGGCTACGGGAAGAAACCCAGACAGAAAATCCGGATAGATACAGCCATTAGCACTGTAAGTGCAATCATTTACGGGAAGGAAACCCCGATAGTAAAACCCGGTCCACCAGAGAGGAGGTTGGGCGTGGGGCTAACTACCCTACCCTAAAAAAACAACCTAGTTAAAGAAACGTCAACAAGCATAAATAGAGAAAACTCTGGTAATGATCTAATGGACGGCTTGGGCCCACATGGCAATATGACAGCTCCTAATGAAAGCCCACCTGGGGAAGTTAGAAGAAAGATGCCAAGTCTCCTTAGACCGAAAAGTAACATCAAAATAGGTGCCTGGAATGTCCGTACAATGTATGATGTGTCCAAAACTGCACAAGTTACCAACGCTATGTAGCAATATGAGATTGATATTCTAGGTGTAAGCGAGTGCCGCTGGACAGGATCTGGAAGGATGAAACTAAACTCTGGTCACACAATACTTTACTCAGGCCATCAGAATGACCCCACCAGAGGAGTAGCTATCATCACGAAAAAGGAAGTGACAAAAACATTACTGAAATGGGAAAATGTAAATGAGCTAGATTCAACTCAAAATTCTGTAAACTTACCCTCATACAGTGTTATGCACCAACTAATGATACTGATGAGGAGACAAAAATGGACTTCTATAAACAGCTTCAATCCATCATCTCTTAATTGCCACAGCATGATATGGTCTTGATAACAGGAGACATGAATGCTAAAGTAGGATATGATAACACCAATGTAGAGCAGATAATGGGAAAATACGGATGTGGGACCAGAAATGAAAATGGAGAATTCCTTGTAGATTTTTGTTTGAACAATAACATGGTTATAGGAGGTACCATCTTTCCTCATCTGGATATACACAAACTTACCTGGAAATCTCCAGATGGTAGAACAACAAATCAAATTGACCATGTTCTAATCAATAGGAAATGGAGGAGGTCACTACAAAATGTCAAAGTAGCTAGATGAGCTGATGTAAACAGTTATCACTATCTGCTTAGAGCCTCTATAAAACTTAAACTCAGAAAAACACCAAAAGAAGCAAACATCCGTAAAAAATTTGATATACCAAGATTAAATGCACCAACAGTCAGAAAAGCGTTCAATCTTGAAATTAAGAACAGGTTCAGTGCATTAACAAATGAAAACAACAATGAAATTGCAATTGAAGAACATTGGAATAACATTAAAACTGTTTACAATGAAACTGCAGAAAAAGTGTTAGGCTTCCAAACAACCAAAAACACAGAATGGCTGTCTGAAAATACCCGGCAAAAAATTGAAGATCGAAAGGTCATCAAGCAGAAAATATTAAACACAAAGTCAAAAAGACTACAAGAACAACTACAAGCAAACTACAAGGCAAAAGACCAGGAGGTGAAAAGAAGTGCAAGAAACGATAGACGTAATTATGTTGACAATCTTGCCGGCGAGGCAGAAAAAGCAGCAATCTATGGAGAAATGAGTTACAGAAGTGCTAAAGTCAGTCAAGTCAAAGATAAACAGGGAAATGTTTTAACAAAAGAAGAAGAACAAGCAAAAAGATGGGTAGAACACTTTAAAGAGGTACTGAACTGTCCAGAACCATCGGACAAAGCCATCATTACACCATCTGATGAAGACATCACTATAGACACAAGCCCACCATCTCTAGATGAGATAGTTAAAGCCATAAAAATGTTGAAAAATTGAAAAGCTGCTGGAAATGATGCTATCCCTGCTGAGTTACTAAAATCAGATCTAAGTACATCACCCAAAGTTTTACAACTATTTCAAAGCACCTGGAACAATGAGACTATACCATCAGACTGGAGTAAGGGCCTTATTGTCAAACTACCGAAGAAGGGGACCTACAATGTTGTGACAATTGGAGAGGAATAACTCTACTTTCTGTACCGAGCAAAGTATTTTGCAAGATCATTCTCAGCCGAATCGTTACTGCAGTTGACCAAAAACTAAGGGAAGAACAGTCTGGATTTAGAAAAGGGCGAGGCTGCATGGACCAGATATTTGCTCTCCGAAATATAATAGAACAATGAATTGAATGGAACACACCTTTATTTATCAATTTTATTGATTTCAAGAAAGCTTTCGATAGCGTCCATCGAGATACACTGTGGGAAATATTAACAACTTATGGCAAATCAAAGAAAATCTTCACACTCATCAAATGTTTCTACCAAAACTTTGAATGCAAAATAACATATGGGTCATTATCAAAATACGTCAATATTTAATTTCTATTTTCTTGGAAAATGAAGTAACTCATTTGTGTTCAAATGTTATTTAAATGAAACATTCTGATGGTCAAATGTTTGAAACAAATACTAAACATTAACTTTGAACTCTGAAATTTTCAAAAAATAAGAAAATATACCCCTTGCTAGCTTGCAGTGTCCTTTGTGTTACTAAAACATTTTTAGTAATTAACTATACACCGTTGTTAAAGAAAACCTTTGTAAAAGCTTTTTTTCAAAGAATAGCAAAATGTTACTCTGATAAACAAAGTTATATGTCTCATCCAGTCGATTTTATAAATTTTGTATCCCAATATGAATGTAATCATACAAAAAGGTCTTTTCTAACTTTCTTTAATTTAGAATTAAAACAGGACAACTTACTGACTTTCAAGATTTTATAACGTAATTGAAATGTATTACCAAATAAAATATTGTAAAACAAATGGTCAAATATATAGTTTAGGAAATAATTTTTGTTTGCAAATTTAAGATCAGTAACACAAAGGACAATATGGTAACACAAAAACGCATAAAGTAACATTAATGACATATAGTTAAAAATATGAAAATTCTGCTTTCATCAAACTTTAACACTTTCTACATATATATATATTCCACACAAATTTATCTTAATTTCAATCTTCATGATAAATTTTAGTTTATCTAAACATCACAAAATGAAAAATTAAGAGTTAGTAACACAAATGACAAAACGAAGTAACAAAAAGGACAAGTTTTACTCTGTCGTTCTTACAATAGTATTAATTAGATTTTTTTATGTTTAAACTAAACTTAATTTTAATTCCTTTTGATATTCCCATGTTTGGGTTCAATATATTTTAAATTATTTTAAATTATGAAATATAAAGTGTAGACCCTTTCAAAAAAACAGATATAGTTATGCGTTGTATGAAAATAGAGAAAACCGAACAAACAACAATTAATTAAGAGACGAAATTCGAGGGACAATTACAAATCCAGTTTAACGCAGAAAGAGAGTAACCCGAACCCAATAAAAACCATGTGCTCCTGACGAGTAACTAAGTAGTGTCTGCCTCTAATTAGACACCCGCCGTCCGTTCGTATTTGAGCGATTGATTTCCCATAACGATCATTCAGTCATGGTGACGACCATAGAACTTCTGGACAGATAGCATCAACCTAGGTACAACAAATCCTTGTTTGAGTAGTTTAGTAGTCAACAGCAGTGAGCGGTCTAGAAAATCGGAATACCGATCGCAGGATCTAGAAAAACGTATAAGTTTTGAAATGTACACAAACAAGTATTTCTAAGTAAGAGGCTGACCTTAACGTATAGGTGGTGTCTTGAATGTCGAGTGCGCGCGCGTATATTAACACTTAATGATAGTTTGAAGAACGCTAGATAGAACATTGAATTATCACGAACGTATATCTTGCATTGCAAACTAGGGCAATACATTTTATTTTAATAAGTTTTATTAGCAAAGTTTACCTATAGTTAATTTGTCCTCCGACAGCTAAAAAAATAATTAAAAAACCAGAACTTAACACAAAAAAGTATAACCAATATAAAATAATAAATGATTTGTCCGCTAAATTTACTAAAATGTGTAATCTTTATATAACAGTTTCTTTCATATGTGAATTTCATTCAAACAATTACTTAAAATAAGTTTGGAGTATACAAATCATAAACGAGTTTTGATTAAAAATGTCACTTGTGTTACTGATGTTGTCGCATAAGATACACATTCAAGTTAGATTTATTTATTCATGTTTATATATGTTCAATTAAACATATTAATACTGTTTTAAATGTTTGACGTTTTATATGTTTCCGGTTAATAAATGGCATTCTTGTATGGATAATTCAATTTACATACAAGCATTTTTTTGTCCACTTTGTTACATAATATGTCACTTTTGTTACATTTTCTCTAAAGGTAAAGGTCATGTTTTTTCCCCTTTAAAATTCGTCTTTTGGTATTCATTATGTTCATAAACGATATTTTATTTATTATGGTAGTGATTGAAAATCATTTATATCTCTAAAAAAAGGAGAAAAGTATAAATTTGTCCCTTGTGTTACAAAATAGGTCACTTGTGTTACTTTTTTCTTGGTAACAAAAGGGACAGTAACACAAGGGACATATTCATTGGTATTTCTAATTTTTTTTTTAATGGATTCTCCCTGGTCCAATGGATCAGCCTGGTATACCAACTATATTACTAGATGAAATACTGGTCACAAGCTTGATTCTACATTTTTATGATTAGAGCTTAAAAAGGCAGTAACTTTAAGGACAGAAATAAAAATTATGCTATCGCGTTAGATACCTTTGATGACAAATTTGATTGAAAGATATCATCATGTTGTCTGCTTAAATATCCATAATTCCTGAGAGGAATGAATACTTCAGGGGGAAACTATTAGTTAGGATAAGCAATGGGGGAGACAACAATTACTTACTTGTTGATAAACTCAGTAACAAAAGGGACGCGGCGAAAAGCACATTGGTTTTCACCAAATATTTTCCCAGAATCTGTAAATTTTCGATCAAAATGTGTTGTTATTTCAACAGAACACTTGTGATAGAAAAAAAATATGCAACAAACAGAATTAGAATATATGTTTTCTAAAAAGATAATTAGATAAATCTTTAATACAACGGCCAAGTCACATGTAGTTTTTACTGAATG
This sequence comes from Limnoperna fortunei, assembly GCA_944474755.1. Classification (NCBI taxonomy): domain Eukaryota; kingdom Metazoa; phylum Mollusca; class Bivalvia; order Mytilida; family Modiolidae; genus Limnoperna; species Limnoperna fortunei. Next base: position 36,896,194 of record OX104122.1, read on the forward strand.
TGACCTTTTCAGTGCCAAATGAACTCAAGGTATAATCGAAAAAAGTATCAATTTTTGTTAGAAATCTATTTTCTACAATACCAAAGTACAAAACGAAAACCTTTAATTTATTGACAAGTCTAAATAGAAAGAGAGTTTGTACTATCACACAAATATCTACAATTTTTGATAATGACCCATATCTGATCCATTTGAGGTAAAATCTGGTGTTAGACAAGGATGTATCCTATCTCCAATTCTATTCTTGACGGTAATTGACTGGATTCAAAAGAACACAATATCAACTAGAAATGGAATACAGTGGACCATGTTCAAACAATTGGAAGATTTGGACTTTGCTGACGATCTGGCAGAAATATCAACAACACAAAGACAAGAGAAAAATACTCTAAATTCATTCGCCAAACAGACCGGCCTAAACATCAATATAGCAAAAACAAAAATAATGGTAATGAATGAAAAAATGAGAGGACAAGTAACTATTAACAAACAACCAGTGGAAAATGTCGATGAATTTACATACATCGGAAGCGTCATCGGCAGTGACAATGGTACAAAAAAAGACATCCAAGCCAGATTAGCAAAAGCCCGTTCAGCCTTACATAGACTTCAGCCCATCTGGAAGTCACGAAACTTCAGTATCAACACCAAAGTGAAGTTATTTAACAGCAGTGTCAGGTCAGTCCTCTTGTATGGTTCGGAATTCTGGAGAATAATAGAGCTACATACAGAAAGTAGAGGCATTCCACAACAGCTGCCTGCGAAAGATCAATAGAATCTTCTGGTCCAACAAGATAACAAACATCAATCTGTTGCGGAGAAGCAAACGTCACAGCGGCGCTTTAGATGGCTAGGCCATGTTCTTAGAATGCACGGCGAGAAGATTCCCAAGACAGCGCTAAACTGGACACCATCTGGAAAAAGGAAGCTAGGAAGACCACGGATGACCTGGAGGCGTACCATGCAAAGGGAGCTTCAAGAACTATGATACAACTGGGGGCATGCTCAGCATCTGGCAAAGGACAGGGAAAAGTGGAAGAAGCTTGTTGGTGCCTTATGTCCAAGCGGGGATGAAGAGGATAAGTAATATTTTCAATATTACATAGGTTATCAACTATTTAAACATAAGCTACTATTTTCAATATTACATAGGTTAAGAACTATTTAAACATTGGCTACTATTTTCAATATTACATAGCAAATATTTAAACATGAGCTACTAATTGCAATATTACATATATTACAATTGACTTGAGGATAACTAATCCGGTACACTTGTCTGGCACAATGACGCAACAGTCTACTTATTGATATTTCGTCATTAACATACCTGGTCAGGTTGTCAAAAATAACTTTCTGAGTAGTTTTTCAGCGTTTTCTCTGTAGTTGTAAAACGTATTTATTGAGTTATAAACATTAAAGATTTCAATTTTACGCATGGTACAAAATTGTTCACATATGGTACGAATTTGGTACACACACACACACACACTCACACTCGCGCACACACACACACACACACACACACACACACACACTCTCACACACACACACACACACATCCTCACACACACACACACACACACACACACAATATGCTTTCAAAAGAGTATTAATAATTATTTTGATAATATCTTTTTATCTTTTTCAGCCTCGGTATTCGCCTTTTAATCTTAATTTAAAAATCAATTAGGATAAAGACAGTAAATAACAGTAATAAATGCGATTATCAAAGATAGCCATAGTTTTAAATTATCAGCAGTGTTTAGAGCCAAAGTTGATGCCAATTTAACCCTTCCGAGGTGCAAAATAGACTAATACCAGGTGCCGAATTGACTTTTTGATCACCATAACAATGCCTCTGCATTCCAGTAAACGTGACGTCGCTCTCTGATGTGTTGGTGACGTCATAGTCCGAGAATCCTTTGCCGTCCAACGCTTGTTTAGACTTTGATGGGAGCGTGGGATGTCACAGAGCTCTCCATAGATAAAACAGCAGATTTTGTGACACGGGTCCCAGTCGGCACATTTCAATATCTCAAAATTTTTTTAAAATGCTCCTGTCCGACGTGTGGTTCAGCAATATATAAATCGCTTCTATAGATATTTTCTCAATGAAAATAATCACCATAACTCCGATCAAGATAATTTTAATCCTTTTCCAAGCTCATTTTTATCACCACTTCTACTTTGCTACATTTCATATTATGTATGTGTTTAATGGTTGATTGATTGAATAGAATTTAACATACTTTTCAGCAATTTTTAAGCTATATCATGGCCTTTAGGTCTTGGTGAAGAAAGTCTTATTACCTGGTGAAAACCCCCAACTGACAGTAGGAAAACTTCAATCCGCATACGTGTTTAAACCAAAAGCTGACCGTATGGTTATTGAACTTTTCATTTTCAAAAGACTTAATTCTTATGTTTATCATATGCATGATAAATTGTACTCACTTAACAAATCTTCAGCCTAATTAATTGACGAGGATTTTCCTGCCAAAGATTTTGGGTTCTTCAGCTTTTATATTCCACGTTTTCTGAAAATTTGATACTTTGTGTAATTAACCAAATTTGCAAATAAGGCATATTTTCGCAAAATAAAATAAAAAAGAAACTCCTCTTAAACCAATGACCAGAATTAACCAAACTTGGTATTGGAGATTGATTGATTGATTGATTAAATGTTTGCTTACGTCCAGTGAACAGTATTTCAGCTATATTCAAGATGGGAACAAGTTAACAAACAATAAATCGATTCGGGAAATATGGAAAAAGGAAAAAAAAACAATTTTGAATGCTACTGAAAAAATATGGGGCATATTTCGGGGCTTTTGTAGCTGATACAACGAGCATACTCTTATCGACAATAAGAAAATGGCAAGGAAACCGCCATAACGGCAAGATGGTACAATCAAGGGACAATTACAAATCCGGATTTAGACAAACATATACAATACGAAACAACACATGGCAGAAAATTTAGCCGTGTGTAGCGGCTACAACGAGCCTACTCTTATAGACACCTACACAAGGGGTCATTATCGTGCAGGAAGTGTGGCACTCTTCATTCACCTTATACACTGTGGTCTGTGGTCAAGCTTTAAGTATTACGACCAGACAACCCCCAACGAGTGGGTATCCCCATTTCGCCACCTGGGGACGCGCTGGGCAGCTCTGAGAGTCGAGCACTATGAACCATCACAGGATGTTCCCGGTGGTATGAACAAAATAGTAAGGAAACTGCCTGAACGACAAGAGCTTAAAGTTAAGGGACAATTACAAATCGGATTTAGACAAACATATACAATACGAAACAACACATGGCGGAAAATTTAGCCGTGTGTAGCGACAACAACGAGCCTACTCTTATAGACACCTACACAAGGGGTCATTATCGTGCAGGAAGCGTGGCACTCTCCATACACTTTACCCACTGTGGTTAGTGGTCAAGCTTTGAGTATTATGACCAGACACCCCCAACGAGTGGGTATCCCCACTTCGTCACCGGGGACGCGCTGGGCAGTTCTGAGAGTCGAGCACTGTGAACCATCAATGGATGGTCCCAGTGGCATGAACAAAATAGCAAGGAAACTGCCCGAACGACAAGAGCTTAAAGTTAAGGGACAATTACAAATCCGGATTTAGACAAACGTATACAATACGAAACAAAAACAAAAATCACATTGTTTGGTTATCGCCCATCGATAACTTTTTCAGCTATATTCATGACAAAAACAAGTTAACAATAATTTACAGAACTATTATAGAGTCCTGGGTAGAAAGTGGGGGTGGACAAATTTTAGAGAAATTCGAAAACAAATTTTATGGGGAAATAAATTCATTGAATTGGAAAATAAGAGTCTGATTTTTAATAATTGGATTGATAGTGATATTTTGAATATGAATGATGTTATTGATGAAAATGGAGTGCTGTCAATAGATTTAATACTTAAAAAGCTTAAACAAAAAGGGAATTATTTAATAGAATTTTGTAAATTAAGAAAAGCGATGCCTAAAAATTGGAACCTATGCTTAGTATCTGAACAATCTAAGAAAACACAAGTTAATATAAAAATAACTCTTTTATACTGGTCTTATACACAGACCGAAGTCAATACTTTGACAACCATGACAATATACAATGTGTTAAGAGACAATGTATTTGTAGAACCAACAGGTGTTAATTATTGGGTCAAATATTTCTGTATTGAAAATAATTATAATTTAAATAAAATATATACTTTTATTTTTAATCATTTAGATGAAAATAAATAAAAAATATTTAGGTGGAAACTACTTCTATATATAATACCAACAAAATCTTTACTGTATAAATGGAAAATTACTAATAATAATATGTGTAATTGTTGTAATGTAAAGGAAGATTATTATCATTTTTTCATATCTTGTAATTTCCTGTATAATTTCTGGATAAAATTACAGTGTGTGCTGTTAAAAAAAATTTTGAAATACAAATTACTTTAAAACACTTGGTAATGGGATATAAAATTCATGATAGGAATTAATGGGACTTTAATTATTTTTTAACTATTTTAGCATTTAGCTTACATAAATCATACTATGTATCAGAACAGAAAAGAAAAAATGTTGATATTATTAATGTATTTACTACAGAATATTCTAAGAGAATGAAAGAAAATACAAACTTGAAGAATAGTCTTTTATTACAAAAAATAGACAAAAAACATGTTTTAGAAGATACATATATGTTGTAAAAGTAATTATAAATTTTCTTATTCTTTTGATTGTTGCCCTGGCAATTAAAAGAGTTTCACAGGGACACTTAAGTGATGCTTGGACACTTAAGTATAATTGTAACAAGCGCATTGTTGAATAAAATTAATAAGACGAAAAAACCAATAATTTAAACATAATTTTGAATATCACTGGGAAAGTATATCATATTGGACAGGGACGGAAAATTTAGCCTTTTGTACTTTTTAGCTTTACAATGACCATTCTTTTTTTTCAAAATCTACAAAGTTGTCTTTATACTGGCAGTCCAGTTAGCTGAAAACCTTTTATGGCGTTTTTAAGACGAATACCAGCAGAGATATTAATTGATCAACCATAGAACTAAGTGATGACAAACTACAAAACAAAAACAAATAAAAACAGAATTACAATGGGTAAAAGAAACGAGAAAGTACCAATAAAACAAACTGCACGTAATAGTAAATCGAGCTACATTTCCTTTTGATAAAGTTACAAGTCAAAATATGATGAAAACAACAAATAAAACGATGTGTTGAGTCACAGAGCAAAAAGGTAAGACATACTTGGGTTCGTTTACATTGCGGTACCAGTCAGGAATTTCGGCGAACTTTCTACTTGTAGCACAGTTCTAAATAGTCATTGTCCGTGATATTTCAAACACTTCTGACGACATATTTAACGGCTGACCTACATTTTATTGCCATTTTAGCGCGAACGAACGGAAGTCGATGGCGAGAATGTTAGTGGCGCGTATTGTTCCGAAAGTAATAGCGATTACCCAGAAAGTTGCGAAACACAAACTGTTTTTTTTTCCCACAAAATTCTTGGCACAATTGTATGAAGTGAGGAAAGAGTACAGAAGGTTTTTGACTTAAATTACCAAACCAGAATACTATGCGTGTCCTTGCTCAAGAAGAATATAATGGTAATACTTTTGTTGATTTGGAGCAAACCAGAAAAACATTATTTACCAAGATACACGTATGTCAATCGGGAATTGCTTGGGGATTCTTTTTACGAAAGTAAAAGTTTGAGATGGAAAACATCACATGATAATACTTCATTGGATGACTAAATATCAAATTTGCCATTAAATGTGTGTGCTATCACCAAAAACCTTACAGAGTTACACTATTGGGTTTTTGACAGGTGATATCACAAATGGTATTAAAATATATAAATTATATTGACCAAAGATTAAACATGGACTTTAATTGTAATGGGTAAAACGATATACAACTATTTTTGAATGAACAAAAAGCTTGATTTACCGCCAGTGTACAACCACCGTTGATCAGACAAAATCTCAAGAAACTTTTTTACTGAATATATTTCTAAACTAGGTGATGAACTTTAATATTGTGAGATAAATCTTGTGGTAGTTCTTCCTTTCAAGCGCATTCCAAATGCAAATTTATCGTTTAAACATTGCACGTATCTCGAAAAAAACATGATTTAACTAAAGGTGATTGTGATGCAGACACAGATACAGTTCACCTTAAAAGAGTAATAATGATGATTTGACTACAATATTAAATACAAGTTTTCCTGACTGTGGTAAAAAATATGAGGGCTTTCTTTCTATCATAAATTGACTCTTGAGAGAAACCCCACGGATGAAGATGGCCAAAACACACCATAAGCCTCTGCCTAATTTTATGGTGTCGCAGCCCACGAGAATATTCAGAATTAAGAAATAGTATTATTTTAATTCCGCCGTCCGAAAAGCAATGAAACGGTTCAAAAATATGGTACAAAGAGGCAGGAATAAAGAAAGAAATGCTTCATTGGATGGCAAATGAAGCTCATTTGAAATCAGTAGCACCTGAAGGTTACCAAAGGGGTTTAATTATGGATGAAAGCTATTCATCCTGACCTACAGTTTAGGGAAATAAATGTAGAAATAGAACTCATTGACTTCACCATACTCAGTAGTTTTAGAACAAATGAAGTCAAACTAATCTGAACAAACTCTGGCAACACATTTTTTACAATTTGTAATTCTTGGCTACACAGGCTTTAAATTCCTGTGCCTATTTCCCTTCACACTCAGCTTCTGGTCATGAACTATATCTACTTTGTTAGAAGGCTGTACATATGTTATTAAACTTTGAATTTAAGATCGAATAAAAAAGTACAGATGGTGCACAAAGCAAAAGGAATCTTATCAAGCTCCTTCTACGAGATTTCAAGTCAAGTAACCCCACAACCTGCTCATTTAGTAATATTTACAGGTCAGATGATAAAAAAGTCCTTTACAAAGCCGTGAAAAAGGTGCGTACCAATATTTTGAAAAGTGGCATTGCAACTGGATGCAAAAGACACTTGCACTGTTACACTGGATATATTGAATGGAGACACTTTCGTAGAGCGTATACTTGGTATGTATTAACTGACCTTACAATTGCACAAGAAACATTTAAACCTAACCACTGGAATGAAAATAAGAAATTATTTAGCTGAAGATGTTTTAAATTTAGAGCATGCTTTATTTAAGGCAGGGATATAAGAAAATCTAGGGTAATAATTTAACAAATTAGATGCAACATTAATACTTTTATAAAACACAAGTAAACTTATTGGACATTTTAAAAACCTTAGACCAATAACATTTTCTGGAGATAGCTAGCCGAGGAAAATAATGGATTTTTTGTGGACTGGGTAAATGAAATTAAAAAAAAAGAACTGCTAGATATCACACCAAACTGGAGAGGATATAGTGTCATACATTCTTGGTTTTGACGAACTTTGTCTGCAATGATTAAAAACCAATAGATCTATCTAGACTAAACATTGATGTAATTGAAAATATATTTTGTCAGCAACGCATATTACATAACGGCGCTAATACAAACCCAACATACCTAGGTTACTGTATTTCATTGAACTTTGTAATTTTGGGTCAAACAGTTGTCGCCAGCAAATGAAATACGGTAGGCAATTTATCTCATTCAGCACTACCATCAAAGGAAGTAATATTAATAAAGTAAGTAATTAATTTATTTGATAGCATAGTACAATATATAATGGTTTATTTATTTGTTTGTTTGTATAGGGTTTCCTGACATTTTAAACATATTTCACCTATATTATGGCGTGCGTACAGTTTTTATTGTGGGAGGAAGTCCGAGTACTTGTAGAAAACACCGAAATTCGACAGGAAAACTGGAAATCCTGGTCAATTAAGGTTGGTGTCGGGTACTACCTGCCTGCATCGAGACACAAACCTGTAACTTCAGTGTTGACAGCCCACGTAATCAATGGATTTATTGAAGACCCTTGTGCTCCTTGGGTTCTTTACTCAATTTATGTGTTTTTGCTAATTGACATAATACCTATTTCCATTCTTAAATAAGAGAATAAGTGTGTTTTAAAAATGACTTATTGTAATGAATATTCTAGAAAAAGGTCATGTTCTATAAATCTTTACAAGGTATAGTTCATGTTTAAACACGATTGTGTTAGTATTTCATTTGAAAGAGGTAGAAATGTATACATATTCTTTCTTATGATCATGTAGTTTAACTAGTACAGTACAATTATACTTTAACCACTTACTCCAGACCTGTACAAAAAATATATATGCTAAAAACATGTGTTCAATAGGATTTGAAAACTGGTATTAATAGAAATTATGTCAGACATTGACCAGAGAGTGAAAAATTTAAAGCCATCAAATGTTGAAAACATAAAGCTAGATAACCCCTTTTTGACTGGATCAGAATGTAACCTTAAAATAATTACCTGGTATGTTATAAGCATATTGGACAGGTAAATGGGGCTTCATCATCTGTATATTTGGTCCATTCGACCTGATCTAAATTAATACATTCCCTGTGGTACCAAACAAGCCAAACATCACATGAGACCCAGTCTTACCCTTCAAGATATAGTCACATATTCCACAGTCTTCATCAGTCACTTGAAATTGTTTGGACTTTGTTCCTTTCACCTCCCCTTTTCTTGAGGGCGTTTTTTCCTTCAGCAGTCACTGGCTTTATTTTGTTATATTGTTTTTTTTCTCGAAGGAGGCGGTTGTTTTGAAGAAACGGCCTGTACTACGGGAGACGCATGTAAACCGCTAGGTCATGCTTGTTCAGAATCCATTGATGTTATGCGACTATCATATCTATTATCCCTTTTGAAAGTATTCGATGTTACTTGTTTGTTTCATTAAGATTCAGGGCTTAAAACATTTGCAACAGATCTTTTTTGTAAAAGAACTATCATGAAGTAATCTTAAAAACATAACTTGTTTCATTGTTGATTTGTCTTCATTATAGAATTGTAGGTCAAATTATTTACTGCTATTTAAAAAAGATTCACCAACTATTTCCCGCAAAGCCCTTCTTTCTCCTTAATTAACAGTGCGGAAAAAACTCTTCTAACTTGGCTTAAACAATCAGTTATGTTTCTTTAACAACTTTAAATAAAGTCTTATAACAGTTGCCAAGTTAATAAGAGAAAGCTGTTCTGTTCACTTGTTCTCATTAATTTGAAGAAAAAAAAATCAAAAGTATAATCTGACACATTTGTTAGTCTTTCACGTTTGTTATTATTTTTGTTTTCTTTAATTTCATGTAAAATGCTTGGATCTTTTGATACATGTATTAACTCATCTTATGTGGAGAACAAAGTATTTTAAATTTCCATTTGATCTTGGTTTTTAGCCGAGTTTCTCTTCCTTTAAGAAAAAAGAGCTCCTGTATTTTTTTTTGATAGTGTATGTTACATTTCCACTAAAATATCTAATTTTGCCTTTTCCACTAGGGTCAATTTCTACATCAGATGAAGTTTATGAGTGTCTCCGGGAGATCCAGATGGAGGTTACTGCATAAGTTTTCAAAATATTTTCTCTCAACATAAAATAATAAATCTAGTATGTTGGTCCTTCCACATTCTGTTTGTAGTTTTCTAACAAACATATAACGGTTGCTTGAAATTCATAAGAATTTAAATATATATGATACTTTTTGAAAAATCATTTCTATGTTGCTGTGCAAATATGTTCCTTCTATGAAAAACACATTAACCCTAAATCATTATTAATGATGACTGATAACCTACCTGGTGACCTCCCGGTAGTCCGACAACCAATAGTCCGACAGCCCATTGGTCCGACAGGCCTATAGTCCGACAGCCCATTGGTCCGACAACCCAATAGTCCGACAACGCTATAGTCCAACAGCCCAATAGTCCGACAACGTGTATATGCAATACTATAAACCTTCAGACACATTCCAAAGAACAATAAACGTTCTATAAATGCAAACCTAACTAAGTTGGTTGTTTGGTAGGAATTTCTTAATATTAGGAATACTAGCAATGATTTGGTTATATAACATGTGTATGTTACAGGGAATGTGTGTAATTAGGGCTTACGCGTAATCCCTAAATATTCAGGGATTACTTGTAATCGCTAAATTGCTTGGGGATTACATGTAATCCCTAATTTTTACCAGGGATTACACGAAATCCCTGGTTTTTTAACCATTTTTACACCTTTTCCCTGACCCTCAAACTGGTTTTAAAATGCATCTTTTTCTATACTTTTCTGGTGTTAAAAACATAGTTGCAAACAAAAATATATAATTTATTGTGCTTTTTCATTTGTTTTCATTTATCTTGAAATTTCATGAAAATACTTAAAAGATTACACATAATCCCTAATTACACACAGGGTATTTAATGTCTTTATTGTTTTTACATGCTGATCATAAAAACGATTATGGCGATGCACTCACGAAGAGTTGTACTTTGAAGGCTGATTTTTTTCTTCATCATGGAGTTGGTAGGAGAGGTATAAATGTGCAAATGATGTTAGTTCATAGGTTGGTGCATATATGTATAAAGGTTTCGTGAAGATTTCATTAACTCTTTCCTTCGTGCGTGCCCCTAGTGGTCCGCAGCAGAGTCCAGCTTATTGTAAGAGGCGACTATGGGGCTTTAGAATCTGACGGCGGTGCCCAGACCACGGATCAATTAAGGCGTGTACCCTAGTTGGTCTAATAGGTTGATCTTCGTTTTCTTTAAAATTACTGTTCCTTTGTTTTCTATTCCATTCTCATATTTCTCATCATTCCATGTGGAGTCCTATACCGTGGGATTTAATTTCAGACCTACTCCCTGTTTAACGAAATCTGGCCGTTCTTAACTTGGACAGATTTTTATGCCCACGCGACGACATATAGTTTTACTGTCCGTCCGTTCGTCCGTCCGCCCTTCCGTACACAAATTTCCGTCAAGCTTTTATCAGCGCGTAATAATCGCACATGAGAATGACCTTAAACTTGGGATGGTTCAGTATGACGAACTGTACGTCCTAAGCGACTTTCAGACCTGACGGACTTCTACTTCCTGTTTGGAGCCAACGGGGGCATCCGTGTCCAATAAACACATTCCTTCTTATTTATTTTTTTTAACGTTTTTTAGGGCGTACAAGACCAACTTAACACATCCGATAAACCTGAACGTAAATTAAATATGAAACAAACGAACGGACGGATACACAGACCCAAAAGCTATATATACATGTATTCCGGTACGTAGGTGGAGAATAGAATTTTTTTAATTATCGATTTCGGTCCGACCTAATATGTGATAATTTGTTAGACTCTTGTGGGTTGTCGGACTGTTGGGCTGTCGGGCTATTGGGTTGTCGGACTAATGGGTTGTCGGACTATCGGGTTGTCGGACCATTGGGCTGTCGGACTATTGGGCTGTCGGACTACAGACGTGTAACCGATTACCTAACCAGTCATTAAATTGTGGTAATTTCATAAACAGCTTTTTTTAATGTCTAAAATAGAATTTTCCCTTTCAGTTACAGTGAATTCTAAAGATATATTCTCAAAAGTTTCTTTGCTGGTACGCGTTCATTTTCAAATATAACTCGGTCAAATTGAGGCGTTAATTCTACAAACAATTCAAGCTTGCCAATTTCAGATTCTGAAAAATCACACTCGCCCGCACAGGCTTCAAGAATAATTTTAAAAACTTCAGAATCACTATTTAGTTTGATGCTGGCATACATCTTCATTATAATCTTGATCATTAAAACGACAACAAGAATATCATGGCTACTAACAGTGAAGGATTTATAGAAGTCATAAAAATGATTAGGGCGCTTTTAAAAACTAGCCCTTGACTAAAACAGCAGTACATATTGCTACACCTAACTGTCCTGGCTGACAGATAAATTGACAATTAACAGTCACATTTTCCAAACTCATCCCGTGGAATTTTTTTAATAGCGATTGCATATGCAACCTAAAGTGGAATTTGTACTTTCTTTGACAAAATTATTTTATCCAAAGGATTATAAGAAGTAAATGCCACTGTCCCTCTTTAACCATTAACCAATAAATTACCTATATTTCTAATAACAATACAGTGCATCCTAATTTCTAACCCACGTTTTGGAGCAATGCGATGTCTTAGGTAATGAAAAGATCTTAAATCCGTTGATTCATATACTTTGCCTCCGCCTACAGTTTTTAATGTATCTACATAAAAATTTCTTGCTCACTTTCATTTTCATTTTCAGTTGGTCTTTCTAAAGACTTGAGTAATTCAATTGTGGCGTCTGAAAGCTCACATTGTTCTTGCTAATTGAGGGCATTAACCAACCGTGGTTCATCTTGTCTGTGAACTATATGTAAGTTAATTTTATGCGGAATGTAATGTTCAAACCTAGGAAGTCTGTAACACAAATTTCCTGGGCCACCATAGAGCTCATTGGATACAGGTGTTAGTTGCATAAAATCCCTTACTAGAATGACCTAAATACTTCCTAAAATATAATTAAAATCTTTTACTTGCTTGCATATTGTTTGTACTTGGCTTAATTCTTTAGCACTTATCATTGAAGTTTTTATTTATTATCAGGGTGTAAGTATTAAGAATTTTTTTTTTGTTTTTTGGCTTCATTTTAGTATCTACCATCATCTACTGTTATGTTTGAGCACCTAAATTTCTTTAATGAGTACCTGCTATACCCGTGGAACATACGAGACTTACATTTTGTTTAGGTTATACCTCCTGAATTCTAACCACAAATGATTTTCCAGTACCAGCTTGTTATACAAAGATTATAGTCTTTCACGGCTAAATCAAGCGCATATTTTTTTTGTCTTCATCCACGTCTTAAATTGAGGAAAAAACAGTTAGGGTTTTTCGACTTTTAAGTAATCGCTATTACATTCGGAATAATATGCGCCACTAACGTTTTCCTCACGATGTCGATTAAATGGCAATAAAATTGAGGTCAACCGTTAAATATGTCATAATAAAGGTTTAAAATATCAAAGACTATTGATGTATATTTTTCGGAACAAATAGCATCTCTGAAAGAGAATGACATGCTGTAAGGTGAGTAAAAATTGTATTACAGTAGAAAATGTGCCATAATTCCAGCCTGGTACCCAATGCAAACAAATCCAAGTGTCTTACCTTTCTCTCCACTTTGTATGGCGAGATGGCATGTATCAGAAAACTCGTATTTTCAGTAAAATATGTGTGTTATGTCGTACGAACGACCACTAGAAGGCAAGATTAGCAAAAACTTAAGTTGGGGGGTCATTGGGGTATCAAGTATGGTCATTTTGCCAAGTACCACAACGCACTTTATTGATAAGGTTGAATTAGTGTGTTGTTCGGTATAGGGAATCTGCGGAGGGTTACTTCAATGTGAGGACAATGTAAAACTCTAAATTTGCTTTTTTGGCAAAACATGTCCAACGAGGACATAACAAACAATCGAAATCGATGTAAACGTTATAAAAGAGATTAAACAACACATAGTTACTCAATCTATACATATTCCATGCGATACAACAATCAAAGTAATTTGTATTACACCATCTCTATGCAAACGACTTATTAATCTGGACGAAAAAGACCCTAAATATTACTTAGGAGACAAATTTGAACAGTGTACGTTTATTAACAAATAAAGATATTAATCAAAAGCTAAAATTCCTTTGCAAAGAAAATTTAGCGCGAACAGATATGTCTATATATCTATTACACATCCATATTTACTAAAAACCGGCTGTAAGTTCCTTGAATAAAACCCATCCTGAACCACAATTAAGGCAATGTAGATTTTACAATCTAGACATCAAATTACAAACAAGGAGACTGGGACCATATTGAAGGGATCCCAGTCCATGACTCAACTAGCAGGCCATCGCGTCTCCGGGCGTCGAATAATATGGGTGTTTCCTTTGCTTAGGGGTGTCAGGAAAGCCTAAGACCTATGTTACTTGTACAGAGAGTGCCACGCTGCTTGCACGACAAAGACCCCATTTGTAGATTTCAAATAGTAGAAGGCTTATTTACAACGGTAAATTATCCGTCCATGTCATATTCTCTATACTTTTTACAATCGTAAAAATTTTGTCCCAGCTGGTTCTTCGTGTTTTGTGTCGATATATTGTTTGTTAACTTGTTTTCGTCCAAAACGAATAGTTGAAATATTGTTTGCTGGGTATTAAGCTATCAATCGATTAATCAAACACGGCGACACTTGTGTACTGCTTAATGTTCAAAATATCTAAAAACAGGTGCATTAACATTAACGTTAAACGATCATTATTTTGTTCATATTTTAAAATCTGAAATAATCCACCTTTTGAGAACCGTGTTATCTTCAAACTGACCACTGGATATCCTTTATATCAAAGAAACTTTGAATAAATCTGGGACCAGTATAACTGATTTATAGGTTCCAGGACACATATAAGATCAATCCATACAAACATTTATTCTTAAAACCAGTACACTTGCAAGATTTGGTCCTTTCTTATTTTACATGCAACCATACTGTTTTTTTTAAATTTCAAAACAGATGCATCTTTGAAATACCATCATAGACGTGTTTATGATTTTGTATAGATTTATTATTAATTCGTGTTACTTTGATCAATGAATGCTAAAATTCAGGGAAACAGCTATGTATATACCCAGGGGAACAAAACTATATCGAATAACGGATTAACCATTTTGGGTTCAGGTTAACAGGATAAAATGAGCGGCGTTCATCCTTTATTACTTAGCTGTATTTAAGTTGCTCTTGTTTCTCGTTATCGTTTTGCAGTAATGCCGCGGACCGCACTGAACTCCGCACTTGATAATGCCACGCTCCTCGCTTTAGACCCTATAAGTTGGTATGAAAAAACGTAGTCTCCATTTCTTTCTGTGAGGGTCAAATTAAGATCTACCGTTAACCCTTTAGTTTTCCTAATTTATTTATTATTTAGTAACGTGTCCCCGCCTAAATGTAGCTAAAATATTGTTTGCTAAACGTTAGTCAACTATTTAATCAATACATAATTTTTCCTGTACTTTTTATTGCATATAAAAATGAAATAATAAAAAAGTCTGTAATTGAAAGACAAAAAGTCTTTATTAATTTTATTAGCAACCAATATAATATAGGCAGGAGTATAAATTCCGTGTAAATATAAACTGTATAAATACTATGAAAGACCTGGATAATGCAATGTATAAAAACACGGGATCAGTAGATTTTAACCCATGAATCAATATAAAAACCTGAATTATAAAACCCGTATACAAAATAATATGAAACAAAATAACAAAATATGAATAACAAAAAATTATAATATTGTACCTTATATCTCAGTGGATTTCTATATTTAATAAAATTGCAACGTGAATGCAGTAATCTAATTTTGGTTGTTTTTGCATGCCATCCTGTCATTTAGTAACATATATTGATGCAATAACCTAATTGTAGCAAGAAAACAACATATTCAGTTTGTTATATCCGAATGCAATTAAACAATTGGACGTTCATCACTGTAGGATTTCATCAGAATACCTCTGTACGCTTTTTTTATATTCTTTACTCTTTCTTGAGCACCATCTTGTTTGCGACTCTGTGGTATGTTTCCCTATAAAAATATATAAGAAAATATGACGAATTATGACAGAGAGAACCATTTGAATTGATTTGCATGACATGATTTGAGTAGTCATGGATACAGTTTACCGAGTGATAAATATCAGATTTACCAAGAAATTGCATTTTAGAACAATATATTGTGCAGTAAAAGTTAAACTTAACAATGCTAAACAACGTATTTATAATTAAAAATATGACTAATTTACTTCAAATTAATCTGGATTTTACCAAAGACAAACACAATCCATTGATTAAACTACAGTCCTGCAATTAGTTGTGTATAATACTTACATTTTTTGCTGAACTTATCATTTGAACAGAATATGTAAGTATTTACACAAGAATTAAAATGAACACGTTTTGAAAAAAACATTGTATTGTGTGTATATAATACATCAATGCCTTTTCACAGCCAACTTAAGACACAAGCATTAAATGTGCTTTGGTTAGTGGTGTGTTTTTTTCCAAATATCGTGTTTTTTTTCTAAACGATAATGATCATTTATTAACTTTTACTGTTATGAATACATATTTTATGGTTGTTTTCTTTTCAGTGGGCCAACAGAGTGACAACTATGTCCTCTCTGATTTTATAAAAAATTTTGTATGAGGTCTAACATTATTAAAATGATTCTTCAGGAACTTAAGGTTGTTCAAGCAAGTGGAGATACAAATGTTTCAGGTTTAATGTAAGTATGCGTATATGCTTACAGGTGATGATGCTTTCTTAAATTTATTTTTTACCGATAAAAACTCTATGGGTTTGTCGCTTTCATCCTGAAAAGAAATAAGTTTATTGAAAATCGGTTTGTAACAGGACAATATCGTTTGAATGAAGTACTTAGTTATACAGAAGACAACTCATATATGGAATTTATCCCAAAAATATGGGGGAGTTTTGGCACTGTTTATAAAATTATATCTGGTAAATAATTGAAAAAAAATCCTAAGCGAATTTTACTCTCATTTGTGTAGTTAATGTATGATGAAGAAAAGAAGTGTGAACCACCACCACCCAAATTAGGTAATATAGGGATAATATATCTGATTTTATTTTGACATAATTTGAAATACCTGTAATGTGTTCAGACGTCCTACTAATCAGTATTCAGAAATGTATAAATATCTAATTCAAATATAATTTAAATCTGCTTTAAACAATTTTGCAAAATGTCTTAATAAAGAAATAGTTTTGAAAATAAATTATATACCTGTTTTTACAAGTGTTTGCAATAAATTCCAATTTCATTCCTATGTCATAAAGCGGCGGCCGAATATGCAATATCAAAGAAGTGGTACAACACGAACTAATAAAATCTAAATACAATTTTATTTACTAACTTCAATGTCATCTTCCACAACCAGTTCGCCATCATCTTCTTGTTTCATTAAATAATCTTCGGGCATTAAATCATCAAGCCACTTTAATTCATTCTTTGTAAAGAATTTTTCCATTCCCTTCCTAACGAAGCATGTCCCCAATACCATCACAGGAAAAGCTATAGATACTGCCTTGAAAGCCTTAATGACCCAAAGCACGGCTAAACATACAATCTGAACTATTGTAAAGATGTGAACTCGTTTTGTTCTAACATGACGAAGGTACATATGATCTGGTTGATATTTCGCGGGCATGAACAAGATCAGTACACGGTCTATGAACTGAAAAACAAAATAAACCAACAATGTGAATGACATCGATTTCACGATTTAAAAAAATATATTAGCATATATATATCGAATAATAAAACCAATTCTTTTTATGACAGATACCATTATATACTTCATTGTAAAATTTTGGCAAAGTATGCTACAACCTTAACAGAACAGACAAGTATAGCCAATTTGCTAGCTTTCCTCACTAAAAGCTTAAAAATTTATAAAGTGTATTAAAAAATTTATAAAGTGTATTAAAACCTAAAAATTTTGAATTACCAGTTCACATTAAAAAGGGGATTTCATTATATTCCATTTACAGGTATTTTGAAGATTCAGGCAGGCAAAATTGAGTCCTATTCCTCGTAATGTAAAGAATAACTTCGATCTATTTATAAAAATTCAATCATGAAAAAACATCTCCTTTAGATGATGAATGCCACTTAGCCAAAATAATTTCCCTTTCGTCTTTGAAAATACGGTTGAAGCAAGACAAAGACTATTTTATCCAACATTCCATCTACTACACCTACTTGTGTGTTCCTTATTTATCTCTTCATATAGCAGACTGGTTCACAATTTACATAAAAGAAATTTTTGTTTCTTTTTTGTATACAAATACAAATGAACTATTTCGATTTTACTCTGCATTTGCATACTATGACAACAGTCCATAGTAGTATTTCATATGTGAAATTTAATTTACATATTAAATACGACACAACTTTCCAAGATGCAACACATCATTCGTGTATTGTTGAATTCTTTCATCAGTAAACGTAAGGAAACTGAGACACAATTGGTAATTTTGACATACCTTACGGTGGGTAATTAAATACGGCAAATTTATCATCGTGTATTAATATGAGCGATCTTAAACAAGAAACAGACAAAAACATGCGGACATCGTAAAAAGAAGTCAAGATTTTTTGTGTGATTATATATTCAACTGCTTTTTGACATCAAAAAGCCGGAGTGATTCAATCCCGCATTGCTAAATTGCAAGACGTAATAAAACAAAATTCGTACCTCACCTAAAAGAGATGGTAACATTATTCATTCTAAACACAGTATTATGTTGTATTTACCTGTTGGCCTTTGAGAGATGACACTCCCATGTATAAAAAGACTCCATATAAAACTGGCATTGGTATAATCTGTAAACAAATATAACTAATAAGAAATATTTATCTCTCACATATTTGTTCTATTGGGAAAACGACATTCTCTGTCAGGGAATGAAAGCAGTTAAACTTATATTAGATATTTTGAAATACAAACATCTCAATAATCTGGTCTTCTAATACTTTGGATTGAATGCCATTTTTCTGAATTATAAAATGTGTTTTGTATATAAATTTTTATGATAAAACTCCATGCACTTTACGCTTTGATTTTATTTCCTTTCACTTTTTATTCGCTAGCTTTGATAGCACCAACAGATAGAAGTTTTGTTTTCATTTAATTGATTGCTAGTTTCAGCTTACAACAAATTATTTGGAGTTAGTAGAATGCTTGTTTTTAATGAAAATGGCTGCCTTTCATGTATTGTAATAATTATATTATTAAAGAGATACATGTTTTATGGCAAAAATTCTCATTGACCTTTTTAAAGTAACATGTCAGAATGTATATAAGTAGAAGAGTTGGGTGTGTTTTTTTATCATTCTAGTTTTATATATTTTGTCTGTCCTGTGAATTGTGTATCCGTATATCCATCTCCCTTTAATTGGCTTCAATTGGCAAACTAGTAGTTTACGTGTCACTATCACTAATGCAATAAATACATAGGAAATTAAATGCACACTCTTTACGTCCTTTTGCATGGCATTAAATAAAAAAATAAACTATACTTTTTTCTCTATTTAAGAAATAGATTATTGCGAGCGGGCTCTATGCGAATTAGAACATGGTCATACCTTATATTTGTCAATATTTTATAAAATATTGACAAATATAAGGTCTATAATCTATTTCGATTCTAATATGTCTAACAATTGTTTTAAAATTTCGAAGCGGCTCTAAGAGGACGCTTTCAATGATAATACTGTTTTTGAAACTAATAAGATATATCCCAAAAACAGTATGTTAAAGCAAATAAAATTGCCATAAACATATTCTTGTCATTTTATTGAATATACGTACCGTTTAAACAAAACTATTGAGAAATCTTAACGAAATTGCATTGTACTAGTTTGGAATTTTCAGTTGAGCGTGATATGACGTCGGAATTCTTATTGTGACGTCATATTAACTCGAATGTAGAATTGTTAAAAAAATAATGTATCGGGAGTAGCTTAAATCATATAAATCTCAAAATTCAGACTAAAAATAACTGCATTATTAACAATAACGATAATTATGGATAACACATAACAAACTGCATTTTAAAGTCAGTTTTTACGTTTACATAAAACACACAGCTTACGCATGTGCGAACTAAACTTATTGGAAATGTGACACGGCTTTGTTTACATAACTAGAGCAGGACGTCATATTAGAATTTGTAATTAAAATGTCATACCTTTAATATGCCAGTCATAAAAACAGAACATCCATTTAATATAGCAACAACTAAAGATGTGACACGCTGTTCTCTACAATAAGTAAACAAAGACAGCAAGGATGTTAGCCCGTCAGTTTTAAAATGGATACAACCTGCGAATCCGTAATATATTAGCCAAAATAAATGAAATAGATAATAATTTCTTTGGATCGACAGCAAATTTTTAGAGCATGTTAATTTCAAATAAATATCAAATAATCAAATTATAGAATCTTGGATCATGCCACTTATCTTTATAGACTGGTTCTTTACCATTGACAGAAAGCGAATTTATCTGCAGAATCAGTGTGTTACAAGAATCGTCCAAAATCAGCAGGTTATGAGAATTGTTGAATATTTTCTCTGATACCATAAAAACTGGTTCCCATATATTCAATTGGTGTGCAGTAATAAACACCATTGTTTTATGGTCATAATTGTTTTAACCAATGAACACAAAAAGAGTCATACTTAAAGATGATTTTTCATTCTACATTATTTCCTCAGTAAAGGTGAGAAGTCTGCATTCAATTTTCTGCTACCAGTTTTATTGGTGTAGGAAAGAAGAGTATATTGCAAAGAAAACCTGTAAACTTCCATTTTTTGTAATAGTAAAATATCAAGGAGAAATATAAAAAATAAAAACATATATCTCACCTGCAACCAAGGAAAATAGATTTCTCACCAGGTGCTGTGCACTCTGATTCTTTTTTAAGACTATTGGCATGTGCCATTGACCTAACAGTTGCTGCGACATACCACGGAAGGCCGAAGAGTGAAC
This sequence comes from Limnoperna fortunei, assembly GCA_944474755.1. Lineage (NCBI taxonomy): Eukaryota > Metazoa > Mollusca > Bivalvia > Mytilida > Modiolidae > Limnoperna > Limnoperna fortunei. Next base: position 36,916,846 of record OX104122.1, read on the forward strand.
ACCCTACTATACATATTGTTACCACTGTTAGGTCTAAATGATACCCGGAACCTTTCTGGAAAGCAGACGAAAAGATATACTAGTATATGGTTGTTGGTATTATAGACATGCTGCAACATTAATATATATCAGAATAAGTTTTAAAAATGCACTATTTCAAACAGAAAAAGGAAAAAGCTTTTAATTTGAATTCAGTTTTTAGGTTGATATGGTGAGCCAGTGAGGACCAAAACTTTCTTATAATCTGGCAATCCTTTTCAATTAAGGCTTGAATTCTAGAACGCCTGAGGTTTTGATTTAACTTGCTATGTTCTATAGAACATCCCTGTTGACCTGAAATACTCATTCTTATTTTTTATCATAAAAATTACATAAAAGCATAGTAATTCCATATCAGAACATGATAACAAATCATATCCCAAAAATAACGCATCAAAAGACAAACGTACCATATCTGAATATGATACATTGTATCTAAAAACCAATAGTGGATTCAAACGTAACAATACTGTGAAACAGGGAAAGCATACATATACTATACACATTTTTAATATTGTTTTTTGTGTGCATGAGATAGTATTCTAAAGATTGCACTTCAAAGATGTGTGAAAGAGAGATAAAAAGCTTTGAAAATGTAAGATTTGTGATTAAGGTGCCAATGATATACACCATGAAACGTTTTAAAGGTCAAGTGTGATTCAACCTTTAACTTATTCTCCTTTCTGTTTATGATGACTGCAGTAATTTGCTGATCCATAAAGACAAGAATAAGGGCCACCAATGCTGGCAGTGATGCAACTAATGCTGTCCACCAAGGATTGATTTCACTTAAAGGATTAATAAACCAACCACGGTCTGGTCTGGAAGGCTGAAAAAATATAAAACTAAATAAATTCCACACAAAGAATTGTACATTGGTTTCATATCAATACAAACAAGAATTGTAAATGTGTTTGAAATATCAAGACTTGAATAACTATGGTCAAACTTCTTCAACTGTGTTTTTTTCATTTTGATTTTCTGAATTTGACTTGTCCCTAAATTAAACAATTTGAGATGTCCCTTAAGATGCAGGAAACGTTTACCTTACCCATGCAGCTAATTTTACTTTTATATGATGTTTTTGATATTTATCTGTTCAGTATGTTTGTCTGTCCTTTCAAAGGTCATAGTCTAATCTATAAGGTATTTGTTGTTTCAGTAAGTAATTTGTTCGTGTTTGTTTTCACTAGATACTCCGATTTTTATCCCAGAATAAAAGCCGGTATAGCTGAGAAATAGCTGAAAATGGCGTTAAACATTATTCATTCAAACAAAAGAAAATAAAATCAATTTCCTTAAATATAGCAAGAAATCGGACCGAACATCTATAGCCGAATGTCAAGGGCCAATTACACATCTGGATATAGACAAAACATCTGGATATAGATAAAACATATACGACGCAAAAAAAAACAGAAAGGGAGTAAGCCGAACCCAATAAATACCATGGGTGCCTGCTTCTAATTAGACACCCATCGAGTAGCTCATTATCATTCTAGGAAAAGGTCAAATCCAGGAATAGGAAAGACTACATATGACTCAGCGGAAATGTCCGTAATTGAAAGAAAGATTTACCATAACGACCACTTAAGTCATAGAAATTCTAAAAGGATATAATCAACCTAGGAACAACAAATCCATCATTGTCTGAGTAGCTTAGTAGTCAACAGCAGTGAGCGGTCTAGAAAATCGGAATACCGATCGCAGGATATATAATAACATCGATAGCAGTATTTAGAATAACGTAAAAGTTGTGAAATGTATACAGCATATTCTGGAGCTGCTGTGATTTTGCTATCGAAATTGACCATTGGAAAGTTGTGGTCATCACGTTTGTTGTAGAGTCTAGTTTGTATTTTTTCCGATTCTATTTCTAGAAGTAGGTCTAAGTATTATGCCCAATTCATTTATTAATCACTCTATATAATGTTTCCTGCGGATAAAAATAATGCTGTTAGTGGCCTTATTTGCTGGCACAACAAGATATTTGTCATCAATGTTTTAGCAGCATCAAGACTTCTGAAGACTGATGATGCTTTACTCAAAGACCTTCTCCAACGACTTATTCGTATTTGAATCGATGACCTCAAGGCCTTTACCCACTCCAAAACTGTATCAAGCCCCTGGTCTTTTGCATATATTAGGTAAGATCTTTCAATACTGTTAAAATACATCAATAAAGCAACTGTGGGTGAAAAAATATATACTGTAGAAAATCAAAAGATCAAGATCCAAGTACGAAATAAAAAGCCATGAAAAACAAAAAACTTCTTAACACAAAAGCAAAATAAAAGAAATCACTCTGAACAAACAGATAATATCAGGTATTACTCTTTTATTAGTGAAATCGTTGATGTAACTTATTGTCAAAACCATTGTCAAGTCATAAACGAGAGGAGAAGGAGTAAGTAACAGAAGAATATTAATCATCGTCAGTCACATAACGGTAATCCAATTAATTATTCAATTCTCTCTTTAAGGAACCTTTATTACATATAGATATTTGGTATTAAAATGATGCATCACCTGTATTTTCGAAGGTACTATCAGCTTTGGGGTATTGATTCCAATGTAAAAATCTATCGAAACCATAATGCAAATAGAAATAAAAACTGCAAAATCGGCCAACCTTCGACGGACCTGGAAAATAAAATACAATCGATAATAACAATATAAGCACTAGTTAAATTATAACGGAATTAAGATTACATTTACGTTAGTTATTATAAAATCAACCATCAATAAGGTAGATGCAGTTTCAAAGGTCTTTGCACATTTGTACATTATAATCATTTCGTTAAATCATACAATACAGTAAAACATATAAAATAAATAAATGCTTGAATAAGAAACCATATAATTGTTTAAACGTCAAGAAATGGTACTCAGTTAAATTGCCTTTTAAATGTTGAGCCTAAAAGGCACATTAGGAATAGTATTACTAATCCTTCATTTAGATGCAAATGTGCTACATACATAGTTTTATACTTTATAGAGACTATATACGTACTATTGTGGGAAAAAATCTGCTATTTTTCATTTTGGTCAGAGTCCAGGCAATAGTGAATGTCCCAATAGCAAGGATGAAGGACAGAAAGAAAATATTATCATGATACACAATGGTACCACAACCGGATCCTACCAACACACCACCAAGTTTACCACACTCTTCCTTTTTCACATAGGTCCAGTTTACATCAGCCATCATGCTTGTGTTGAAGGTATAACTTATTATAGAAGCTGTTGTTCCTAATATTGAAGTTGTGTTTAACATATCTGTGTCATTAGACGGGTAACAGCTGCATGCGTAATCTAATGGTATCTGTGGATTTGTGTTGTAAGGATAGTCATTTGCCACCGCTATCATATTTTTAAAAAATTCAACGATAAAAATAAGGCTTATGAGACAGGCAAAACTTTCTTCCGTGAACCGGGTTATGTAGCGGACTAAAGCACTCAGGTCAAAGGCTACCATGACCAACAGATATAATGCACACCAAAGCCCAATCCATAATCGAAACGATAGGAAGTCCCAATGGTTATCACTGAAACAAGTTATGGCTATTATTAATTAAGTATACAACTGAAATAGTTGTGTGTGACCAATAGCACTATTATAATTCAATAAAATAAAATTCTGACTAAAGGTAAATCATCAAAAGTTGGCGAAAGGGTGTACATGATGTCTTTGTGCAATAAGCCTTTTGTTTGTCTGTGTTTATTCAGATGGTACGATGTTTGTGATCCTTATTAAAGAAACAGTGTGTTTCCAAATAAGAAAATATAGGATCTTACATTGGTACTAGTGGATTATCGGATTTCTCCAATCGAGATAGTTAAATTAAGTCCGAGCCTTGGCGAGGAGTTAAATTTCCATAAGTTACCTATCGAGATTGGAGAAACCTGATAATCCAAGAGTACTAATGTAAGATTCTGTTTCTCTAATTTTAAAAAGGAGTTAATGTGCGAAATGAAGTACAAATTCTCCCAACCTCAGTTTTACGTTCATGACTTGAATACGCGGTAAATGGAAGGTGTTTTGTTTATGACGTCATGAGTTCTCATTATGACGTTATTATTTTAAACTAATCAACTGCTGAGAACAATAAATTCACTAGTGACGAGAACTATATTTTCCAAACCGGTCAAGCGGTTGAAATATTAGGTCAAAATTAGAGAAACATAATTCTCTAATTTTTGCTTTATTTTCAAACCGCTTGACCGGTGTGGAAAAGATAGTTCTCGTCACAAGTGAAAATGCTGTTCTCAGCAGTAGATTGGTTCAAAATAATGACGTCAAAAAAAGAACTAATAACGTCATAAATAACACCTTCCATTTACCGCGCATTCAAGTCATAAACGTAAAAATGGGGTTGGGACAATTTGTACTTCATTTCGCAAATTTACTACGTTTTAAAATTAGAGAAACATAATCTTACGTTGGTACTTTTGGATTATCAGATTTCTACAATCTCGATAGTTAAATTATGATAATTTAACTATCTACTATCGATATTGGAGAGATTCGATAATCCACTCGTTCCAATGTAAGATCCTATATTTCTGACTTTAAATGATGGGTGCAGTTATATCTTGTGAATGTTTAGCGATAATTCAACAATAATAAATACAGGTAATAACAAAGTACCGAATATCAAGTAAACTGGTTAATTTTAATTTAAATCACATAATTTTTAATTATTCCATTGGTCACATATGTGCATATTGAACCTGTTGAACAAATATCTCGCCTGGTATCGATGCATTCAAACACTTGTGGTCTGCTTTTAATTATGCAGAATTCTAGCAACTTAAAATCCACTATACCTTACAATTAATGCTTGTATTAAAAAAAGCTGAATGACTTTGCAATTTTAATAATTTAGTTTACTTCATTACAGAAAGAATATTCCGATATTCCATAGCCTGTGTATACAATTGAATTTTCTGCATTGCTGGTGCATTTTTCTGGTCAGCAGTTAGTTAGACGTTTATATTCCCTTTCAAAATTCTAAAGATGCCAAATTAGAAAACATTACTGAATGGCTGATTAGAATTAGGATCTACAATATGCTCGCGTGTTTTTGACATATATTGATTTACATGATCAACATTATGTTAGAGATATCTTTTGTTTTCGTTCAAAGTTACAAGATACCTACGATGCATTTAATCACACAATAATAATTAATCTTTAAGTTTTGTTCTTTAAAATTCCCTATTTGACAAGCCTTTTTAAATTCCCGCAACATAAGAAAATTAAATAGTCCATATTGTGCATTTAACCGCACCAAACATATAGTATTAAAGAATTGACTTTCTGAGAAGGAGACACAGTATTTCTACTGAACTGCCTTAACATTTTCTCTAGTAGTTGTTAAGTTATTTAATTTCTATTTGTTAATAACAAATGCTAATACGTACCGACACATTGTAAATATAATACTTTCTAATACAAGTACTGGTCCGGTACTACCCATTATAATAAGGGGTTGTCCACTAAATAAAGCCCACATAATATTCACAAATGCAATTGTAACAATACACTCCATTGGTCCCTATAATAAAACAGACAGAATACTAGATTTTAAATAAAAATGACTACATCGACGGTTAAGAAAAGAATGTCTAAAACACAATAGAAACGGATAGCAATAAAGGAAAACATTAAATACACTGTTGGAAAGTATAAATAATAAAGTTATGTGATTTATTACGTTCTGAAATAATAATTCGTTGTAAACCTGTCAACCAGAGTGACAATTTAAACACTTTTTGATATAACAAACAATGATTTTTTTAATTAACAAAAAATGTTCTGGCTAACTTAGTACCACAAAAATCTATTGGGTTAATTGGTATGTGTGTTTATGGATTACTCAACTTCCTTGCATGCCTACGCAATTTGAGTTTGCAAATCTTAGAATTAACAGCTTGAATAAATGCAACTTAAGCTTCAATTACACCTCTCACCATATAATTATCCGTAGACTGACCCAATAATGCACCAAAAGTTATATTGGGGGTCAGAGTTGCAAGGTACAAATAAAAAACAGCAGCTAAACACTGTATGTGTAACCCATCCTTAAAGTCGCTAACATAGAAAGGCGCCTTCCTCCTTATGTCAGCAATAAGTCCTCCAAATATTCTGTTAAGCAGGAAAAGAAAACAACAAAGTAATTTTACAGAAACATGTATGACTCTTATGAAAGATATCGTAAACATGTTATTTGTTTTTCAATTTTTTTCATCAATGTCCGATATTTTCATGTGCCTGCATTGGTGGTAGTTGTAAGAGTGGGGTATAAGATAAGCTGACCTCCCACGTGATATTTACTTGTGTTATTGGCGAGAAAAAATAGTACTACCTATTTTACAAAATAATTTGTGGATCCACGCGTCATGTTCAACTTATTTAAAATGAAATAAATTGTTGATAAATATACTCTCTCAAAAAAAAGCAACACCGGATAAATTTTTTCAAATCAGTTTGTTGCGGACAAAAAACCTATAAATATTCAACTATATATACACAACATCATAATTACACCTTAATTAAAGGTTTCCAGGTGAAAACATTTAAGTTCATCCACCAGTGAACCACTGTGGTCGAAATCTGGAACACACTATGAAGTACGCATTGCTAAAACCAGGGTCGACTTTCACGTGCAAATCATGGGTAAACTCAGACAATCGGTATAAAACCCCGTTATTTCTTTTCGTGACTGCATTAGTAAAATAAAATTCTGATGAGGTGACGCTATGCCAAGGTTAGATGCTGCTACCTGGAATATCGCTATCGGTCGAATCGAGGCCGGGGAATCACAGAATGCTGTTGCCAGAACGTACAATGTTCATCGTAGCACAATTTCACGACTTTGGAGACGCTACAAGCAGCTTGGTACTACGACAGACCGACTACGTTCAGGGCGTCCGCCTGTTACAACTCGGGCGCAGGATCGTTACATTAGATTATTTTATCTACTGAACAGGACTATTGCTGTAAACGTCCCTGGGTTGCGCCGTATATCACCACAGACAGTACGCAATCGGTTACGCTCTCATGGATTGCTGGCAAAAAGACCTTACGTCGGAGCAACACTGAGACACATTCAAAGAGAAATGTTTCAACACGACAGTGCACGACCACATACAGTACGTGTAACAGTAGATTTTTAGAGCAACAGAATGTCAATGTGATCCGTTGGCCATAACGATCTCCGGATCTTAACCCAATTGAACATCTGTGGGATGAACTGGATCGGCACGTGCACAACCGACAAACACCGCCGCAAAATGTGCAACAATTAGTGCAGGCACTTCAGTATGAGTGGCAAAGGATACCGCGTGTTCGTACTCAACGTTAAATTCAATCCATGCCAAGAAGAGTAAGGGCTGTGTTACAAGCAAATGGTGGGCACAACAGATACTGATATTTTTTGCGTGATTTATTGACAATATGCGACGAAATGTTATGCTCCATGGTAAAAGAACTCATGAACAAGAAGTGTGCCAATTTTTACATTTCTGTATCAATTATTTATATGAAAAATTGTTAAAATAATATATGAAGTAAAATTCCCATTTTTTGTATGTTGCGTTTCTTTTTTGAGTGAGTATATGTGTGTTTTCGAAGTCGTTAAAGTGTTTCTACCCAATGACTTTTTAATAATTCTGTAGATTTCGTCTCCGAAATCTAATCCTAAGGCATTGTCAGTTTCTACAATTGGTTATCAAAAGAACAATTAATGACCAATAGAAACATACCTCCCGGTTCGCTTAAGAGTAGGATCGCCATGAGCGATACCATCTGTATCATCTATACTATCTGCAATCGGTGACACCTTTCTCTTATCCTGTAGTTAGAAATTAATATGGTCCACTGAAGGGCTATTTCGTAAGAACACTGGTACTAGTAAGCATTCTGTGAAATGCCAAATAACGCTTGAAAGAAAATGACATGTGGCAACAGTGATTACTTCTCGTTTGTTGGTTAATATTTTTATCTTTTTCTATATCTTCCCTAACTAGCATTTACTGACTAAATGTAAGGATAAATAACCAGCTTACCATTGCATTTACAAGGACTCGTAGTGTGAAGGACTGGCATTATAAAAAACTAAAAAAGGAAAACAAAAACTCATATAGAGCAAATCCAGGTGGTCTGGATAGCAAAAGATTGCATTCTGAGTCTTACTTAAAGGATGTGTGTATCCCACACAAAATAATAATAAATAATAAACATCAAGATTTTAACGATAAATTTAAATGAGTTTATTTATTAATTGCAGTGCTAACTAAGTGGAATTGTGAATACGAAAACCACCGTTTTTGAGTAAACTGTGTTCCGTTAAAAAACAAAGGTATTTAAAATTTAAATAAAAAATGTCGAGTATACCAAAAGTTACTAATTAACTGATTGTTTTATGCTACTTTTCAGCAATTTGTAAATTAGATCATGGTGTTCTGAAAAACTGACAATTTTGTAAATTAAGGTTGGAGTCTAAAACGCAGTGCCAGACGTGTATGTAAGCATGTGATAATACCTGCGAAGGAACACCTGTTGGGGGGTCAATGCGTATTTCTGGATTCCACTGACCGGGTGGTAGTACAGTAACTTGATCCAAAAATTCATCAATTGCGTGCATGATGTCTTCTCTTGTTCTCGCCTTGTATGCTACCTCACTAAAAATCTAAACAAAAATATTTCCAATATTGACATTTTAACTTTCAAAACTCAATACTGTTGTTTATACTGGGATAATCATTTCATTATGAATTTTTTTATACTGTGGTATTGTATTACTTATTGTCTTTAGAAAAATGAAATAAACATTTAGATATAAATTTCAAGGTTTATTGTTCTTTAATCAAAAGTTACCTAATAAATTATAAACAAGAACTTGCAAAATTAAGACAATTTAGGATATTTGCGTCAGTTATATCATTTTTACTTGCATTGGTAAATAGACAAAATATCTATGTAATAACTCCAATTTCTGCCAACTTTCTTAGTTACAAGTCATTTGGAAAAATAAAAACCCCCCTTAAGCATTACATTTTACATGTGATCTCTTACCTCATCGACCATCATAGTTCCCATTGCCCTTCCGATTTCAAATATATGTCCTGGAACTCCTGGCGGAGCCAAATGAACAAACAGAAACCTTGTCGGTAAAGGGACTTCTGTTATGTCACCAATAATTGCTGAATGTCCCAATCGTATAAAACCAGTAATTGTCTGATTCAGACCCTCTACTTCACCAACCCAAACATTTGCTACTTCGGCAACACTGGAGATTTTCTTCATAAAATTTTTATTTGCCTATCGCAAAAAGAGAGAAAACGCAAATTAAATTATAATTATAAACTATATGGAGGATTTTTTGCTTCTGTTTGCAAAGTTTGGCATTTTGTCAGTCAAATCAGGGCGTGAATTAGTTAATACAAAATCAAACTTTTTTTACAAGAAGGACACAAGAGGAGAAGCAAAGAAGCAGGTATCCAATCTTCAAGCAAAGGATTCTGGGTATCCTACGTCAATCAAAATCACCTCTATCACACCATTGGTTGCTGCCATGAGAGGTATCTCTTGTTGAGAATAAGCCTCTCGTACAAACGCAGTAAAACCGTATCAATAGTGTATAGACAATATAAAAATAAATCAGATTTAGTGTATTTGTTTTTACCAACATCGGTCTTTGTTTACAAACATTATTTACAGGCGAAAAATGTAGTCCCACAGTAAATGGGGGATGACGTGTGACAGTAGTTATATTCTTGAACCAGTTATGTTCTCTGGGCCGCAGTATAGCAGGTATCGTATGATTTAAACAAATAAAATAACTTAATTCAGATGAAGAGGAAAGACAGAAAAAATGTACATCTGTATTAAATGGTCTTGACATTTAACCTGTAAATAACATTAATAATTGGTTTTGAGGAAGTAACACATGTGAAAGAAAAACTATTTATATATCAGGTAAAATTAGAAAGGTCAAATGGTAAAACACAATAACCTTGAACGAAATGACCTTCATTATATTGAAATTGAATCTATTCCACAATATAAACATATTTCACAATATAAACACATTAAAGTAAAAACCATTCCGATATCTTCTAAACTAAAAAAAGGTCATACAATAGGATATAAATGACCTCGAAATACGACCTTTTGAACTTGGCATATCTTATGCAAGATAAAGATTAGAATTAACCATTTCATATACATGAAAAAGCAAAATTGACCTTGACCTCTAATACTGATACCTTGACTATGATAAAGGCCAAAAATGAACAACATTGAAGATCTTATTAGAAAATTAGACGATGACCTTGACCTTGCATCAGTTTTCAAGGTCAAGGGTCATAATAGTCTTTGGTGAAGACCCATGCCTCCACTATTAATAGTTGATGAGTTATTTATGAAAAGCTAATTATCAATGGTTGTAATGGGAAATAACGCCTATAAGATGAAGTCAAATCCTAATACTCCAAATGTTAAAAAGTTGCGAATTTATGAAGCCAACATTTTACCTATTATAACTTATTGCCTATCTTTTCCCATGTCAAGGAATAGCGATGACATGACAATGTCAAAATCTAAAACGTGACCTAGTATCTTTTTAAATGTCAAGTTCAATGATGACAAAAAAAAAGTAAACGTCTCATGTAAATATTTTGTCGTTGTCAGGGAAGATAACTCTTACAAAAGGTCAATTTAATAACAAAAAATCCAAGACCTTGCATATATTATGGTTAGGGATGAAATCCTCACACAAAACAAGGTCAAAAATTTTAATGTAACCTTGAACTTTGACCTTTTCAAGGTCAATGTCAATGATGACCAACAATTAAAACCCCAAGTCTCTATCACATCTGGTTTATGAGTTACAATGGTACAAAATATACTTGCAATCAAAAATGGGATATAACTTCTTTAATGAGTCGTCAAAATTCTTTGCGCGATATGTAACAAATAGTCGAGATTATTTACTGACCATGTTGGAAAAACTTTCTTAACATCATGTCTTGAGAAAAGAAAAACTAGGCGAAAAAAATAAGAATAGGAAACTGACAAATAACAGGAAGGCTTTCACCTCGGAAAGTGGAAAGCCTAAACTATAAGGTCAATTGTTCTCTCGAACGATCAATAGGCTTTCAATTTAAGGGAAATGGAAAGAACCTACATGTACCTGATGTAAAAGACCTTAAAATTTGACCCATAAACATGATTCGTTCTTTGTTGATGAAATTAACACATTTAAAAGAAAGAATATTTAGATATCTTTTAAAATAGAAAAGGTCAAATTGTGGTAAACTATGACCTTGACCTTAACCCTGTTTGTATTTAAATTAAATCCATTTCAGATTATAAATATATATATATATATATATATATAAAACATTTGAATCTCTTTTGTAATAACAAAGGTCATAAAATAGGACATTTTATAACTAAATTGACCTTGACCTTTGACCAATTGATCTTTCCATGTATTATTTCATAAAGAACCACTTCATCTACATGGCCAATAATTTTTTTTAAAGTAACATGACTATGACATCTTAACTTGTGACCTTGGCCATACTGATGGTCAACAATCAACATTAGCGAAGATCCGAGCTCATAATATGTATCATTTACTGAGATATCGCTATTGAAAACACATTTTATTGATACAGGGGAGATAACTCTTTTAAAAGTAAAATCATTCATAGTGACCTTTCAAGATCTAAATATGCTCTACAGTTTGGTAAAAGATTTATTTATGTAGCTCTTATGTTTCAGGAGGAGAATCGCTCACACCAAAATGTTAAAAAAATGAGAATGTGACGTTGACCTTTGACATTGTGACCTTTTTCAAGATCAAGGATGACCAACATGAGTTACAATATCAACGTAAATAAAAAAAGGGAAAATAACTTTATAAATATTAGTCAAAATCCTATGTGCGATAAATACAAAATGTCTTGGCTGAGTAAGTAATAATAAATATAGGTTTAATCGTTTTCGAGAAGAACGATTAAGATGCTTTCAGCATTTTATTAATTCTTTGTTTAAAAAAAAATAACAAATTTTAATGAAAAACTATTAGATATGTGTTAAAATAAAAAAGGTCAAATTGTAGGACACCATGACCTTGACATTAACACCATTTATAATTAAATTAAATCCATTTCACAATACAAAGAATTCAAAGAAATAACCATTTGGATATCTTTTGAAATAAAAACGGCCATAAAATAGGACCTTTAAAGACTTAATTGATATTAACCTTTGACCTTTGGATATTTGTATGTATTATTTATCCAAAGTTAACATTTATAAGAAAGAACCACTTTAAATACAAGGACAATGAAAATAAAAAAAAACAAACTTGACCATGACCTCCTAAATTGTAACCTTGACCTTGCTGAAGGCCAGCGATCAACAACAAGAAGATCCGAGGTCAAAATATGAGAAATTGCTATTTACAATATATTTTATAGATATAGGGGAGATAAATCTTATAAACGTATAATACTTTATTGTGATCTTTCAAAATCTTACAGTGTAGTATGCTCTAAATTTGATAAAAGATTTACTTCTGTAGCTCTTATGGCTCAAAAGGAGAATTGCACACAACACATGGTCAAAATGGACCTTGACCTTTAACTCTATGACATTTTTAAGGTCAAGGTCAATGATGATCAACAGTGAAAAGTCTCGTTCACATCTAGTGCATTATCTACAAAGTCACCGCGCAAAACTGCCAATAAAGAAGGGGAAATAACTCTTATTAGAAGGTGAAACATTATTTAATGCGATATGTTACAAAGTATCCCAATCCATCACAGTATATGTTGGAACAAATTTCATTGCGGCATCTATTACGATTTCATAGTAAATCTGCACATAAGCTTTTCTGTGACAAGGGAAATAACTCTGTAAAGAAAAAGTGTTCCCTGTGCCAGAGTTATATATAAATCACCTGCAAAAGAATGATTTCTAATACATTCATGGTACAAAATGTCTTTACAACAAGTCGCGATTGACAAGGATTGCCAATTTTCCTAATGCAGGTCGGGGGTTTTCTCCGGGTACTCCTGGTTTCTCCCCTAATAAAAACTGGACGCCATGATATAGCTGGAAAAATTGCTGAAAGTGGCGTTCAAACACCATTCAAACAAACAAATAAACGACAAGTCGCGAAACAAAGTTTATAATTGGGTAAGAAAACTAATAAGAAACAGACAAAAAACAGGAAGGCTTTCTTCTCGGAAAGTGGAAAGCCTCACTACTAATATTAATAAGAAACAGACTAATAACAGATATGCTAATTACTCGAAAAGTGGAAAGCCTTAACTTGATGAAAGGATCTCAAATGTTTACAATTAACATTGGGAAATACAGAAATTCTAAATTTTATTAATTATAAAAAAGAAAAATATAGATTTTGAACCTCGAATATGATTTTATATGATTTAAATAGAGATGCAAAAAATTAAAATATACACAACATTTTTAACGGTGATAAATCTTAGAAAAATGTAATAAAACAAATTTTAACAAAACACAATAAGAAAAATTCCTAAGTGTACTGGGGACATTTAATTAAGGTCTGTCCCCTTTCCAAGGGAAAGACCTTACTGTATTTCTTCGGATTATTAAGGTCTTCCCCCATTCCAAGGGAAAGATCTTACTGTATTTCTTATGATGATGATGATTATTTTTTTTCTGCCGCAGATGTCAAAAAAGTGTCTTGACGTATCGCTTTGAAACTTGGCACACTTAACCGACACTACCTGGGCTCGACCTGAGTCACCCTGCGAAACCGATCTATTTTTAGTAACGGAGTTATCTGCACCAAACCCAAAACCCTTGTGTTCAGATAAACTCAGAAACCATGACAGATATCAAAAATCTAAAGTGGGGAAAATGTTGTCTGACTCATGGCCATGATTTGTCATGCAAAAAAAAAATATCGATCCACTTCCTGTTTACGCGATTCTGACACAAACTTTGTCGAAAACGTCAAAGTTGTTTGATTTCCACAATCTTGGTTTCCAAGTAGATATGATGGTCCTAATTACATATCCGGGATCAAAATTATTTTTCGGTCCACCATTTTCAAAATGGCCGCCATTGAAATTTTGTTTTCAATATAACTCAAAAACCATTAAAAAAAATTGAAGCAGACAATATATCAGAAAAATGTTCCTCTCATTGAGATCTACATTTAATATAAGGGTCGAAAACTGTGCGACAAACCGTTTTTGAGGTTATGGCCATTGTCACGTATCGGCTAATCAGTTTTTGGCTTATAACTTTAAAACCGTCAGAGATAATATAGTAAACATATGGTTTTTGTGACCGTCATTACAAGCCCTTCGATTTAAGACCAAAGTCGAATGGTTACGGGCAACCATTTTCAAAATGGCCTACACCGTAAACAGTTTTTATAGAATAACACTTTAACCGTACAAAATTGAAGCTGACAATACATGGGAAACTGAATCGGGATCACTAACTGAATTCAAATATCATATTGTATGACCGGAAGTGACATTTTGTTCATAGCAACCAACTAAATGTCCTTAGCAACCATACATTTTCTGACTTAGGACCACTTACTTTGTACACCAAAACCATAGTAACTGACCGTAAAGTCATTAGCAACTATATACCTAGACATAACACTAACAAAATGCTGGGAAAGGCCTCACATTTGTTCTCTGAACAAATGACTTTTCATTCTTTTGTGTTTCTTTAAAGAAATATATCTGTATGCACTAAATTTTAAGGAGTTAAAAATATAAGGGGTATGGGACTAACAAATGTTAAAGAAAAATGTAATCAACTACTAATTATGCTTAAAAATATGGACCACCGACCTTACTAAAAGCATTCACGTTTTAATTTTAATCAAAATATTATGATACCACTTTCTAAGATTGTATTTTGGGCTCAGTGTATGAAAATGAATATTCAAACAGGTACATAAAATAGAGAAGAAAAGACAGAATATGCCCAGTGCAGAATAAGGCAATGGAAAGTATATTTTGTAAAACAAAACATGTGCCGTAATTTTTAACTAGAACTTTAAATATTATTTCAAAACTTCCCATACAGATTGTCTCCTGTATTTCAATAATCCCATGTCAATTATTTGTGTATTGAGACGGTAGGGGGTTTGTTACAGGTGACTATTTTTTATCAGTGTTCAGTTCATTGAAGAGGTTGACGATGTTTTATGGTTTAACTTACACATGACTAATTTTATAATGCGGGTCGGATATCACCAAAAAAATTAGTCGGGTGCCATGCTCGGTAACAAAACTAATAAAATATATTTCATCATGTCACACCAAATTATAATGAGTATATGTTTACTTTAAAACTGAAATAGGCTTCTTATATTTATAAAATACTTATTCAAGTAAACAAAATTGACTAAAATTAATGTCTACCAACAATGACACCACAGCAGCAAAGAGTAATAACTCAAGTTGGACCGATTTATATGTTATGTAAAAATTTTAATAGCCAAGCTTCTAAAGTAACAAGCGAGTGAAATATTTAATTAGATTGTCAAAAGTAAATACCCAAGAAAGGTTCAAATACATTTAATTACGTAAAATACTACTATGATAATCTGGTTTACCTTCATAAGAGGTTCTTGTACATCATAAATGCTTCTACATTTTTCCCCTTCATGACTATGCCCTTGAACGTTAGATGCATCTGTAGAACTGTTTGCTGAAAAGATACAATTTGTAATCTTATATTTGGGAAACAATTTCTTACAGTTTGCAGAGAAGGTTGAATTTTCATAATGTTCAAGAATGTTTGCTTGTTTGAATTTGTTTAACGCAACTTTAATCAATTGCTAAGCTATATCATCATTTGTGGGGAAGGAAACCAAAGCACCTTGCGAAAACACTCGACCTTCTGACAGGAAAACTATCAATCTTTTTCTATTGAGTATGGAGGCACACACTCTTCCTGCAGTAATGCTAGAACTCAGTGTTGACAGCAAGTGATCAATAGCAGAACATTATCTACCTCAAACACTCAGTCTCCGATGTCCCTGTGCAAGAATGAAACAAAGATATACTAAATTTAATTAGTGCTTAGAATCTGTTGTGTATCTTAGCAAATGAATTCTCCATATACTAGAAGCTAAATACATGGAAATTTAAAAAATAAGTATAAATTTTGCGAATTTTAAGCTTTATTTTGTCATGTTAAAGACAATTTATCATTTATTAAAACTTGTACAACTACTTATTTTAAAAGGTTAAAATTATTAATAAATCTCGTGCGGAACGAAGACTGACTTCAGATATCACAGCATGTGTAGTAATGAGATAAAACAATAAAAGATTTCACTTATTATTACAGTTAGGGAAACTTTGCTCACTTTACCAAACTCCCACTGAAAGAAAGATTTGATAAATATGTTAATTGAACGTGTGATCCCTAATAAATTTGAACTACCATTGTTCCCTATAATATAAAGAGGTAGGAATTTGATTACCATAGGGAAAGTGAACAATAACGAAAAAAAAAAAGAAAACGACAATCAGCCAATATGTAGCAAGGATCGTTTCCAAATTTCTGATATTTTCAAAAGAAAAGTTTACATATAATGTTGTCTTAAGTGTAAATAAACAAAATTATGTGATTTATTGTAGGAATAAAAGCTGTTTTAGGGGATTCATTGTTGTGTTAACACGATAACCTCATTCACAAACTACAGGAAACCCGAAGGGCTTGGTGTAAAGTTTCGTTTCTGAATGCGTTGGCGAGTTCACACACCAATGAATTTCGCAGACGTCTTTTAATCATTATAATTCAGTCTATTTAAGGAAAAGTCTCATTCCCATGCCTTTTGTTTAATTTTAATGACCGCGCTAGTTTTTCTTTTTTGCAACATATATTCGTTTTTCGAAAAATGAACGATAACGGTCGACTTATCAAAAATAACGCTACAGTGACTTTTGGAATTATTATGGTCTTAATTAATAATGCTACAGAGGGGCGATGTATTATTAATACCTTATTCACCTTTATCGATGATTTGTGACATTTTCCTTTTAGAATACACGACAATAATTCTTTTATTAATATTATCGCGTGTTCGCAAATATTATCAATAATTTGTCAATAATATCTAAGTATTATTGATAGTTTCTAAGGATAGCGTGACGTCACGATGTTACAAATTTGCGATAATCAGGTTAGTGTTTGTTTTATTTCCTTGATATCATTATCTCGCCGCAAGCAGCTCGATGGCTTATTTCGATTTTAGAAATAAAACCAACAATAATCTATATGTACTCTCACCAACAATCAAATCCAATTAGTCTCTTTTTTGTGTATGTAGCATCAGTTCGGTCAATTTGCATTGTTAGTAATAAAAAATGTCAAGTTATATTTTATTTTATAGTTTTTAAACCAGATAGTTCTTGAAGGAACCGTCATATCTACAAATATACAGTATATTGAAAAAAAATTAAAAGGAAGTGATTCTATTATCTATAAAATTTTGGACGTGAAAGGGTATAGAAGGTACGGTGCTCTTAACATGATGGTTGTTTTCACAATATTTAGATGTTCGAATATCATACTTTTTGCAATTTAAATAAATAAATAAATAAATAAGTACCATACTTTTTGGTCACATTTAAATTATTTCCAGCATTTTATTTTTACAGTTTGTCAACATAAACCAATAACTTACTTTTAATTAACCGACACTGATTGATTACTGACACTCTCCCACCAGGTTTTCCAGATCGCCTTCTTTTCAAATGAGGATGAATGTGGGGTGTAACTAATATTGACCTTATTAAATTTCTGGTGTTTGCATCCAGTGTATTTTGTTTTGACAGTTCTTCGAGTAGTAAATCTGCAATCCATACGTTATAAAGTATTATGAGTTGATTAAACAAATTCAAATGTAGAGTACATGTACATCTTAATTATGCCCAGTGTTGTTTTACATATCACTTATACAGCAATTTTCCATTTTCGTGTAATGTTGCCGTAACTCTGTGAACAGCACAGAAAAGATATAAAATAAATATGTAATAAGAACAGCAAGGAAAAGCTTTACATATAAAAAATGAAGAAAATCTATACAAGCAACGCGGTTACGTGAACGGCAAACAAGCTGTACAAGTCAACATATGATGTGAATAACAAAGAATGCCATACAAGCAAACAACTTATGTAAACAGCTAAAAAGCTGTACAACTCAACATATATTGTAAACAGCAAAGAAAGTCAAACAAGCTAACAGTTTATGTAAACAGCTAAAAAGCTGTACAACTCAACATATATTGTAAACAGCAAAGAAAGTCAAACAAGCTAACAGTTTATGTAAACAGCTAAAAAGCTGAACAACTCAACATATATTGTAAACAGCAAAGAAAGTCAAACAAGCTAACAGTTTATTTGAACAGCAAAGAAAAGCTGTACAACTCAACATATATTGTAAACAGCAAAGAAAGTCAAACAAGCTAACAGTTAATGTGAACAGCAAAGAAAAGCTGTACAACTCAAAATATATTGTAAACAGCAAAGAAAGTCAAACAAGCTAACAGTTAATGTGAACAGCAAAGAAAAGCTGTACAACTCAACATATACTGTAAACAGCAAAGAAAGTCAAACAAGCTAACAGTTTATGTGAACAGCAAAGAAAAGCTGTACAACTCAACATATATTGTAAACAGCAAAGAAAGTCAAACAAGCTAACAGTTTATGTGAACAGCAAAGAAAAGCTGTACAACTCAAAATATATTGTAAACAGCAAAGAAAGTCAAACAAGCTAATAGTTTATGTGAACAGCAAAGAAAAGCTGTACAATTAAACATATATTGTAAACAGCAAAGAAATTCAAACAAGCTAACAGTTTATGTGAACAGCAAAGAAAAGCTGTGCAACTCAACATATATTGTAAACAGCAAAGAAAGTCAAACAAGCTAACAGTTTATGTGAACAGCAAAGAAAAGCTGTACAACTCAACATATACTGTAAACAGCAAAGAAAGTCAAACAAGCTAACAGTTTATGTGAACAGCAAAGAAAAGCTGTACAACTCAACATATATTGTAAACAGCAAAGAAAGTCAAACAGGCTAACAGTTAATGTGAACAGCAAAGAAAAGCTGTTCAACTCAACATATATTGTAAACAGCAAAGAAAGTCAAACAAGCTAACAGTTTATGTGAACAGCAAAGAAAAGCTGTACAACTCAAAATATATTGTAAACAGCAAAGAAAGTCAAACAAGCTAACAGTTTATGTGAACAGCAAAGAAAAGCTGTACAATTAAACATATATTGTAAACAGCAAAGAAAGTCAAACAAGCTAACAGTTTATGTGAACAGCAAAGAAAAGCTGTGCAACTCAACATATATTGTAAACAGCAAAGAAAGTCAAACAAGCTAACAGTTTATGTGAACAGCAAAAAAAAGCTGTACAACTCAACATATATTGTAAACAGCAAAGAAAGTCAAACAAGCTAACATTTTATGTGAACAGCAAAGAAAAGCTGTACAACTCAACATATATTGTAAACAGCAAAGAAAGTCAAACAAGCTAACAGTTTAAGTGAACAGCAAAGAAAAGCTGTTCAACTCAACATATATTGTAAACAACAAAGAAAGTCAAACAAGCTAACAGTTTATGTGAACAGCAAAGAAAAGCTGTACAACTGAACATATATTGTAAACAGCAAAGAAAAGCTGTACAACTCAACATATATTGTAAACAGCAAAGAAAGTCAAACAAGCTAACAGCTTATGTGAACAGCAAAGTAAAGCTGTACAAGTAAAAATATAATGTAAACAGCAACAAAGTCATACATGCAAACATGTAATTTAAACAGCCAAACAAATTTATAGAAGCAATATGTGAATAGCAAGGAAAAGGTGTACAAGTATACAATGTGACAATTGACGAAAAGCTGTACATCAAGTAAATATACAATGTGAAAATTGAAGAAAAGCTACATTAACAAGCGGGTTATGTGAACAGCAAAGTATAAAAAGTAAACATATAATGTGAACAGCAATGGAAAGCTTAAATTTATGTTATACTATATATATTTTAATTTACAGGAGTACTTGCAGTATGTTTGAACAGTTTACACGTTTTAACATGAATACATAAATAACGAAACATATACCTGTAACAATAATGAATAGATTAAAACTCATTTTTCTATCTATATTTTTTATATTATGTTTTACCAGTAAACATACAAATTACAAAGAACTAGTTTGTTACTCTATTTTATCAGAACCCACCTGCTACTTGAGGAACACTTTTGACATTCACATCTAACATGACTGCTCCAGATGACAATTGAGATCTCAATTCAAATATATTGTGAAGTGTAATAGAGGCTACGTGAGGTTTGGACCATCTTTTGCCATTTTCTTCGACATCTTCTTCGTATTTCACCCATCTATTGCAGATTCAAACACATTTATTTGTTAAAACAATAACCTAGTACTAAAATACCAAACTATTGACTAGGTAAAATGGTATAAAAACCCTGTGTATCTACCTTAACTAATCTAGCTCCTAAAATTCACAGGAATAGGGTATGCCAATAATACTTAATAAATAATTAATAAATAATAATAATAAATTTTCAATTTGTTTACCCAAACTTCACATCTGTGATGTGTCTTGTATAATGCCATTTGTGTCAGAAATTTGTATAATTTTTGTCCAGACAAAATGTGGGTACTTTGTCATAGTCCGTACCACAAATACCATGTTTCTACCGAACTAATAACCATTTGTAGTTAACTCTTTAATCGAAAACATCTCTGTTTTTAATGTCACCACTGTAATATCTGAGGTTTTCAGCAATCGTTGCGCGAAAATGAAATACGACAAAATAACTTCTAGTTAATCAACCAGATCGGATTTAGATTATTTTATGCAAAATAAACATTGCACACAGGCAACAGTTACATAGTTTTGCATACCTGGTTTGTTTTTCGCTCCCTGGAATTCATTTATGAAGTAAAATAACACCTTTCCAATAATTTGACCGCTCTATTGATGCTAGTTACTGGAGAGTTTTCCATTACAATTAATAACCCTGTACGAATAGAAGATTCTAATGACATCGTGACAGAAGATTATTGTACAAAACATTTAATATACTTTGCAACCCTTACCTGGCAGATTCTCGCCATAAAAATTCTTCATCTTTTTTCAACAATGTGTCCAGCTGACAGAACAAAACGTGGGCTTCATCATCATTATATGTAAGTAAATCGGAGATATATTCAGAAATATTCTGACTGCCTGTAGTAGAAGATAGATGTCATGTTAACAATTACGAACACCATGCACACTGTTTTTTAATCCCTTTTGGCTTTGAATCGAAAATGCACTGATATACCTAGGTTAGGATAGTCATAGCCAGAAATAGCTGTAATTTGCTCATTTTCATATTATCAGCTGCAGAAAAGTTATTATGCGCATAGCTAGTTGACAAAAATGATTTTGGAACTACAGTTATCTAACTTTTCTTGTAGCCTATAAACTCATTAAACATCCGAAAATGCATAAAATTCATACGCATCAATCACTAAAACCGTCAATGTATTGAGATTTATAACTTTTTAAAACATTTTTGGATGAATTGTTCAAAACATTTTGAAGTATCATTGAAAGCAAAGAAACGGTACCTGAAATAAGAAACTATCGATCATTTTTAATTCTCCTTATTTTTACTTTAAAATTTGGAGGGTTTCAGATATTTTAATATATTACATAACAATTTATTTAGGATGGAAAAAGTTAATTGCATAGTTAAATTAAATAATCTTGATTATTCTTTAAAGGCTTCGCTAATTTCTGAGCATGACGCTATGTGAGAAATTAAACGGGAATCCGATGACTTTCTGTTTATTTAGAGGTGTGACATGATTACTGCCTACAATGTAGACCTTTAAATGAAAAGACATTATTCATACACCCCGGTTTGAAAAGTAGGGGTATATAAGGATGGGAGTGTCAGTCTGTGCTTACTTCCGCTAAACTTATGGGGTAACTCACTTCTTATTCGAAACTACTATCACTTAATGGAGTTTAATGAAACTTTCACAGAAGATATATCACATGGTGCCATTGCATTCATGAGATCTTACATTATGATCGGAATGCTATTTGGGGGTTCCCATAGAAACCCATGGACTTCGTCATTACACTGTAAGATACCATATCTTAAGTACCTGGTATTTTACATTTTGATAGGAATAATAATATTTGGGGTTTCACCTGGCAAAACATTGACTTTTCATTGATATTTGGAAGTAGACTTGAGGGTAGCAATAAGTGAGCATTGCTCATATTTTTCTAGTTTAAGTTTAATTTTCAACATTTCTGCTAACATTTTTAGCTAAGATCTGAAATCATGTGCCAAGATACCATATTATAAAATTTACTATGCCATAACGCTTGCATGGTCTAATCGACCCTCATCACAGGCACGCTCACACCAGAATATTGGAAGGTCCAATGATTCTGGTGGTCAAACGCTAATAGTTTGTTGTTTGAGTTGGCGTTTACACATTTGTGAAAACTTAACTTTGTTTTTTTTTTTTTTTTTTATTACTTTTTGTATATTTATTACATAAACCAATAAGTTCTAAAATCTATAAAATATATTTTAGAACGACATTGATGTTTTCGTTTAATCTAATGATAACTTTTAATGTCATTCACTTTAAAACATGACTGCCACGGTAAAATGTCTCCGAGAGGTCAAAGGGACAAAGACTACATAAAAAAGACAATTTTTCATATTGTTGACTATGATACTGGTTAATGAAATCTGAGTAGTGTATATTGGTTTTCCATAATCTTGTTGAATGTGCATAGTTTCATTTAAGAGTAGATAAGGAAAACTCGTGTAGGCTGGAGAGAAAATTTTAGATTTTGTAATGAAGGCAGCAGGGTGGACATGGGCCAGCTGAAGAGAACCGTCTCAATAGTGTCCGCTGGAGGAGTATTGGTGAGGCCTTGTGTTCCCACGAGGAGATAGAGGATTAAGCCAGTAAGTCGATATGTATAAAGATGTTTAATTTCGAAAAATCAAAGAATATTGAAGGAAGTAGAGGTTGATATTAATTTTGCTGAGTGGGAAAACAAAAGGATATTTCGTGGTGGAGAACACTGATTATTTAATATTGATATTTAAATGTAAACGTATAGGGAAAAAATATTAGCAAACAATTGTCGAAAGTTGACAAAGCTCTGTATATTTATTGGGATCGTACTGGTGCCCCGGAAAGGACAGTGAAGGTCGTTGTTTGCACAATTTCAGACTGGTTTACCCCTGTCCGTTCGTCCTTCCGTCCGCAACATAACTTTCGTAGCAGTTTTCTCGGCCACTTCTTGTCACAATCATTTGAAATTTTATATGTGACCTTACCATGTGGTCCGATATTTCGAGTACCGATTTCAGGTCTTTCGCATATCTACTCCTGTTTACCGACTGTGTAACGTCAGTTTTCAACATTAGTGGTGAATGGATGATCAACATTAGTAGTCCATGGATGAAAATGTTCGTAACAGTTTTCTCAGCAACTATTTATCACAACCACTTGAATTTTTTGCGACCTTACCATGTGGTATTGCGAGTACCGATTTCAGGTCTGTCACATATATTAATGTTTACCGACTTAGTCAATTCAATGATTTGAATAGCCGGGGTATACTAAGTGAGCAGTAGTTTCATTGGTGTTATAAATCAAAAGACTATTTTCATTTTCTAAAGCAGAATTTATGCAAACTCTTACAGAAATTTAATAACATACAATTAATAGCAATGAAAATGCGGTATACCTGATTTATTTGGATATTTACGTCAAGAAATTTTAAACTTATATTTTTAGACGTTCACGTTTACTCTTTTTCATAATCGTTCAAACACTGAACACTTTCGAGATGATTCTTGTCTTAAAGCTCTGATATAGCTAACCAATACATCCGGGTTCTTACATGTACATGCCAGAAGTTTTTCGAATGATCTTGTTTATCTCTTTTACATGGAAATCGAATCGAAAATATTCGTTTCACAAATACTCTTTTTACGAATATTTGGATGGCATTCATCCATGTCCCGAACTATCACGAGTATGGTTTTTAGAATTCAGCAGACGATTCATATGTACTTATTGTATATATTTTGTGAAATACAAATCGCTGGATAAATGAAGAAGTGCAACAGTAAATGTAAGTAAGTATAATTTTACATATTTGTTTTTCTTTAATTTTAATTTTAAGATACTGTATATTATGTATGGTAGGCAAACAAAATGAAATATATGAGTCCACACTTAATTATTGTGTGCATTGGAAGCCCTATCGACTGTCAGGCTACAGATCATTTCTATGGCACTACCAAATATCACATAAAGACTCCAATTATTATACATCATCACCGATCTTTTGTATATAATACACTCAAAGATGAAACATATTCTCCACTTCTAACAACCAGATCTACATTTAAGAAACTACTATCTGCTCCTTTATTTTTAACCAACTAACCAAATATTACAGTAAATCTCATAGGTTCTTGAAAATTGAAAAGCTTGCTTATTGTTAAACATTTTATAGCGATTTACATAACACCAATAAATTATGATCGGAATTAAACATCATTGCTCTTTACAAGACCTTAATTATTATGAACGCTAAAACGTATCAGCTTTTTTTTCGTTCATTTGAAAGATCCACGGTAAACTAGTTTAATACCTTAACTGACCCTGATGAGAAGGTGTTGATAGAGGTTTTAATTCAAAGAAGTTCCATGAGTATGATGGAGGGTCAAATATTCAAATCGCTTAACAAGTCCCTCTTAAAGCATAATTACTTTTCCATTTTGTTACAAATAAGTTTTCGAATTAAAGTTCCTTGTTTTTAATTACCCAGTTTATATTAAAAATAAAATATAAAACTTGGGAATCTTTATAGCTTTTTGATGACATGATGGGAATTCTTCCTGAGGTATTTGAACCCTATAGTGCATAGGGCCACAGGAGCGGCGCCAAACTTTTTGAGCATATAGTTTTCTATTCTACAATTTTATCAATCAAAACGTTATATGTTGTTATAGTAATTGCGAAAATTCTAAGACTTTAAAATATCCGTATTTTTGGCGCCATAGACAGACATTTTAACATATGTGAGACAAATTGAGATACGGGTAGAACAACTTACGATTACGGTGGCTATCCCCTTTCATCGTTACCGTAGATGTCAATATTGGAAGATTCTTGTATCTAATATCTGAAAGCAAAATATTACTAATCTTTGTAAGTGAACTAAGTAAACATTTAATTTAAGAAATATAGGCTTCACAATGAGTGAAAATTGTATATCGCTTTATATCATCTTGAACTCTTTAATTTAAATATAGGTTTATTATTTTGTTGAAATGTAATACCGAGAGATAATATCAAGCGATATAAAATTCTCACGATTTTTGAAACCTATTCCCTTCTGATGAAACGCAAAATGTAATTTGCGTAGCAGATTTTGTGGAATGAAACGGGACATCGTTGAAACACGGACTGTAAGATGTAATTTCGGGCTATAACAGTATAGCGAAGTGTAACATAAAAAAAGAGGACACATTTTTCAAATTCAAAACATAAAAGTAAACGACACTGTTAATATAACATTAGAAATTGTTTCATACGCGAATATTCATCAGGAATGTTCGTTCACTTTCTGGAAGTGACGCCACAGTGCATTTTTTCGTCAGGGACTTAAGTCACAATGTATTTTTCATATCTCTGGTTCGGATCACATCGTGGTTGCCTATCGTATACGACATTTTCCAAGTAGTGAAAAATGGATAAATCGTGACAATCATAAGAGAATATTTTCATCTAAACAAAATCCACCAATACACAAATTAAAATTGTCCACGTTTTGCAAACGGTGTCTGTATTGTATTTTAAAATATATTACTATTAATGTTTCGTAAATACTGTACTATTTGTCTACAATTTATTTAACACCGTTGTAAATAAATAAATAAATACTTCTATTCTGTATAAATAAATAAACAAATATTATGGCAAATATGTATGTTAGTGAATATACTTTATTATTGATCCAGAATCTATCAATTCTTTGTATGAATCATATCGCGTTTTGTGTTTCTATGGGATTCTTCTAGGGTAAACCTCACCAGAGGCGCCCTATAGTTTTTGATTTCATAATTTGTTAACAATCAATCGAATTAAAATTATATCTTTCACTTGCTCCCCCTTTTTGTTATTGGTCGCTGCGTTGTTACAATGCAGCGGTCAATAACAAAAAGGGGGAGCCAGAGAAAGATATAATTTTAATTAGATTGGTTAACAATACAATAGGAAACTATTCATTTCAATTTGTGAATTAGAGAATTTTTATTTAGATCAAACAAACGATTAATTTTTAACACAAATTAATTTTCACTTTCCTCACTTATAAAGAGTAACAAATTTCTTCTTTCCAATGTCAAAAACTTTATTTTGTCAACCGAGTTTCTTTTGATTGGATAGTTCAGCACGGTGTTTTAAATAAATATTACTGTGGCATTTGTACAACTTAATACCCTTTGTATTCACTGTACTTTATTGTTTAAAAATAAATTATTGTTGTTACTTCCACACATTTAGCAAGAGAACAAATGTGTAATAGTAGAAGCTTTGTTACAGGTCTTATTTCTGATAACCCTGATAACCTTAAGAAATTTATTTTTTTTAAATTTAAATCTTGTAAACCATTAAATGAACACATTGGGTTAAATTTCTATAAGATTATGTCCATTAGTCAAACGTCCGTAGACATTTAATTATGTTACCTCGAGTGACTCACGCGTATATGAAAATATTTGTATATTGGACATAAACAAAACCTTTCTTCCTGAAATAAGGTTTCCACAGTGACCCTATAAATGGTTCATTTCCAATGTTTCAATTTTATCTTATGTAAATGAAGATTTTTGCAAGGGCCCGGAATAAATATCAGTCCTCGTTTTACTATTTAATCCCTATGTTTATTTAAAAATATATTTCTTGATATCAAGAGTTTCATTTTTTATATAAGGAATTATTTCTCAATATCAGAAAATATTTTTAGTATAAAAAACTAACTTTTTGATATTAATAATTAGATTTTGTATATTTGTAATTCGATTTGTGATATCAAGAAATCATTTTCTGATATCAAGATAATAATTGTTTTATAACAGAATTGATTAACTGATAAAAAATACTAGAAAATTTTTTTAATATCAATAAACTTTGCTAGACCCTATATTATAAAATCCTACCTAACTGTGCTGATACATAATCTGTCATATTTTTATTTGCAAAAATATTTAGAAAAATTTACCTTTTTAGTCGGTGGTCGAGCTTAACAGCACCACAGCACCAAATGTATAAAGCTTCTCGATTGTTTGATATGGTATAACTGAGTGTAATATGGTAAAATCACGCTAATACAATAACAGGTTGGTATGTGGTTAAATGTAGCCATTTGCTATTAATCACTAGCGTGTCAACACTGATGTTGCGAGTTGCAGAAATGAATGGCTCGATATAACTAAAAATGGTTGTAAGTGGTGTTAAGCCCCATGAAAGCAAACAAACACAAATACCGGTTTTGACGCGCTAACTTTTTATATAGATTTTGAAAATATGAGTGATTAAGAATAACTATTTTGAATTCATTAAGATCGTTTGAAGTTTATTAATCTTTTTTTATAATTATTGTTTTATTAAGTCGTTATTTGAATGGTTTCAAATGGTGAGAAGTTAAAAAATTATCAATATCACTTTTAAAAATAAAACGAATAACATAAAGTTATAGCTATTCTTACCGTATATTGTTAAAGATGAAGATAGTTCGTATTAAAACGATATATCTGAATACCAACCTTCACTGTCACTTTATATGATATGCGTGAGAAGAGGGTTGTTATTTTTATCAAATTTCCTTAGAAATTTCCAGAACACACATAACACCGTATCAATGACAATAATTGTGCTATATCGATGACAATAAATAAGTTTTGTGTATCAGCAACTCTTAAGGTACACATATTATTCATTTGGTTTTGTATTCTGGAAGTATATGTATGCTTCATCGCAACCCCCCCCCCCCCCCCAAAAAAAAAAAAAAAAAAAACAAAAAACAAAAAAAACCCTGTTATTATGAGCAATTAAATGCGGCAAGAAGGATTTGAAATATTATCGATGCTCTCAGTCTAATATTGACACTGGAGGAGTAGGTTTTTTCAGTATGTCGATTCCTGAATGATTAAGTTGAATACGATCGGTTTTATCCCTAAACTTTCTTTCTTTCTATATCATAATGTTAATTTCGTTGCTTGCTTTTGAAAGCTAGTTTAATTAAATAATAAAAAAACATTGAGGTATATTAAATATTGAATATTAAAACATTTTATAATTTAGTTTATATGTATAAAAATCATCAGGTTATTTTATGTTTTATAAACATACAACCTGAAATATCAAAATGTCAAAGTAAATTTTCTAGATAGAAAAATATTCTGAAACAAGGAAACATAACTTGAAGGCTATGCATTTTTTTAAGAAGATGTTTATAATTAATGTTAGTGTGCCAGCTTTGAGAAGCCTATGGTAGAGCAATATGACGGAGTTTTGTTTAGGTCTAACCCTTGCGAGTGTTGTCCATGGTAGTGTTGGGATGTACACTATTCCTAACCAATGTCCTTATAGGATTAGGACGTTATATGCAAATGTCACGTTTTATACGAATGCCATTCTCAGCACGTAACGGATCCCATATTGCGAACAAATTGCATTCTATTTTGTTTATCGGTAATTTATAACCAAGAATATATCTTTATGAAATCAATGCAAAAGTTTGAAAAAATATACAGAATCAATCTGTTATTCAAAACAATTTCAAAGGCACTATTTCTGTCGAATGATCTGTGAAAAACGATGTGCTACGTTATTTAGCGTCAACGTCATTCAACCGGAATGTGGCGTAATGAATGGACGTTTTTTTACATTGATCCTGTGTAGGTAATAGTCTGGGATCCTGACTAAATATTATCAATACCGTAAGCGGACTTCCGGTTCGAATATATTTGAAAGTGAAGCTAGTCTCGATCACCCAGACGCATATATAATAGCGTCTGGGATCACCTTGTGGTAATTTCGCTACCAATACAATGATTCTATTTTTAGGGCCCCATTTTTAGATCAGGAAAACCATGCAAAACATGTCTATACTTATAAAATGACGTCACAGTAAGATTCTCTATTGATTGTGCATAACAATAATATTTGTTTAATTAATTGATAAAGTAATATTTTATAAAAATATTCAAATGTAAACTTTGGTACAATTTTTTATAAACTTCTTGACATGAACGGAAGTAATTTTTTAGACAGTAAAAATATCATCCAATCAAAAGTTACGCCCAGTTTTGGGCGTAATGGTTACGAGTTCATTATAGAGATGAATCCAGACGCACAAATGCAATTAAGCGTCTGGATGATCGAGACTAAAGTGAAGCTTGCGTAAATGAGGGGACCAGGTTAACAAGGTAAGTCATTTTTAATCGTTTATGTAACAGTTTGTGAATGAGAATCTTTTATTTTACTCTTAATTATAATATGAGGTGTCAAATTTTGTGTTTAAATATTTTGCTTTATGGCGAACCGTATTATTTCAAATTTATGTTGCCAACGTTTCTGACCGATTTTCCAATGGAGTGTCAGTTTCACTTTTTATTGTTTTCTATATTTTGTATTTTATATCGTTATCATTACTGGTAACTGTTTGGTGCTGTGTTATATTTAATTTTCAGTACTTTGAAGTGGCCACGGGAGATACGATTTACACATCATTTATTTAGTTTAGATCCAATTTTAATTACAATGAATTGATTACGGGCCGACACTAAGGTCTGTCATCACTCTCCGGCACAGAGAACATAACTGGTTCCCAGATATAACCTCTGCCACACGTCATCCTCCATTTACTGTGGGACTACCCGTGAAGTTTATAAACAAAGAACGATGTTTGTAAAATAATACTCGAGATCTTATTTATTTTTATATAGTCTATTTTACACTTTTGATACAATTTTACATTGAAATTACTGTGTTTGTGCTTATCCGCCATGAGAGATATCTCTCACAATGTCAACCAATGGTATGGCAGAGGTGATTGTGGTTGATGTAGGATACCCAGAATTCTTTGCGTGGAGATTAGTCCGTCATATGATATGAGTTTAAAACGTTTCATGATTTGCTGCGGAGGTTACCAAGAGAAGAAATACAATAAAAACATTTAAGGTATCCGGACCATAATTGACCACGTGATCATATTTGGTGTCCCGGATGTCCAATGGTTTTCAATGGAGCAGACCTCGGTAATGTTCGGCAAACATCGGAAATACTATTTGAGTAACTAAATTTTTTTCCTCAAAATTGTGAACATTGACTTAAGTTATATAAGATATTTTACTTTTATCATTTATTAGCAATACATTGATTTAATAAGCTGTATTTCTTGGTCGACAAATAAAATTAAACGGTAACTTCAATTATGGGTCGGATACCTTAAACAGTAACCAGGGTAAAATTATGGAAAAAAAACTCATAGGCGTCGGAACTGGGGTGCGTTGGATGCGATCGCACCCCCTTTTACAAAAAAATATTTTACCGAGAATACATTTTTTTAGCCAAACGGAGGTAGACATCGCCAGAAGTGGCCAAAATAGTTCAATTTTTCAAACATTTTCTAACATCTAACGAGAAGTGCATAAGTGAAACGTCAAAAGAAAATTATAGGTATTTCCAGTTCATGTTTGTAAAACAACCAATAAAAATATAATGGTAGCCTCAATGAATTTAGAGCCAAAAATAAGTTTGTTTCGTTTGTTTGAATGTTGTTTAACGCCACTTTCAGCAATTTTTAAGCTATATCATAGTGTCCAGTTTTTATTCGGGTAGGAAGCCGGAGTACCGGGAGAAAACCCCCGACCTTCGGCAGGAAAAATGGCAATCCTTGTCAATTAATATTGAGTCGAGCGCACCGCAATCTCAGTGTTGACAGACCACGTAATCAATAGTAGACTAACTACCTTAATCACTCGGCCATCGAGGCCTGTTAAAAAAATAGGTGAAAACTACATGTTTAACAATCATAATTTTATTTTTTTATATTTATAGTAATTTGTTTAAAAGTTTCCAACAGCCCTACTGTAATTTGAATAACTTACCATGTGTGTTACAGTTTTTAACTTTTGCCAAACCTTCAACAGTGCATAATTTTTTAACGGTCACATGTAGAAGCGAATAACTGCTAATTGGTCCGAATGCGCTGGGCGAGCGACATACATGCATACAAATCAGAAATATGACCTCTCTGGGAAATTGGCTTCGCTATAAAGAATGAGGATTTTTCACATTTGAAAGAAATTTAATTTAAAGAGAGAAATAAAAGTTTCGAGATAATAAGTACATTGTAATCGATATGTTGGAGACGTTTTTTCTTTTCTTTAATGAGTTTTATGATAACAATTATCTGGATTAACAACAAAGGATGTTAAATGATCCATATTATGTAAGTATACTGCGTCCTTTTCCCCAAGGCAAACTAATGAATTAGACAGAGCCAGAAATGTTATTAAGTGGCTATTTGAATCAACCTTTGCGATGTTGCGTGTTTGTTTAATTCTAATCGGTTTCAGTGGCTTGTATCTTCTTTACATGTCCAACTATATCGGTCATCACGTGACTTTGGTATCCTGTGCTATGATCGTAATATGGCGATGTCGATTTATATAGAAATACACGGGCGTGTCATATATTTCTGCAATTTGTATTAAAGTTAATAGATAACAAAAAAATGTGCTGCTATCTCGTAAAAGTATGATCAGTTACCAATATTTTGAGTCCATTTTAAATAGATATTGAATTGAGCACACCCCTTCCAATTTGATTTGAAAAAATGATATTGTTACCGAAAAATTTTATATGGATACTGTTGAAAAATGTCAAAATTTATACAACCTACCCCACTTTGTCCAAGAATAACATAATAATTTTTTGCTTTCATAAAAATGTGCTGCCCATCTGATTATGCTGAAATATGGAACTTTAAGATTTTATCAACCAAATGAGATATTGAATTCGGGAAGTCACTTCCAAATTTATTTTAAAATGACAAATTTTTTGCAATTGTACATTACTTCGAGAAAAATGGCGATACCGGATGTGGTTTTGGCGGTAAAATTCAAAATATATAAATATACGGGTTTTGTTATATAATACTATAGCATCATAAAACTAGTGATTTATCATAAAAAAATGTTCCTTTTGTTATTTTGTATATAATATACAATACAAATAACATCCTGTATCAGCAGGGGTACGATAGCCAGGTGTTAACATGTAGAAGATACCTTTGAGGCCAGTACAAGGGTAATAAAGGTAATTGCAGTACCATTCATCTGAAGGAAACAAGATGAATAAGAAACTGAGACAATACATTTTTTAATCTAAAACAGACATCATATTGTGCATAGATACATGTATGTGTATCGTGTAAATTAATCATTTCAACTCTGATTTGAGATAATATTGACGAAATTCAATGTATAAGTAATAGTTATATGAAGTATATGTACTTTGTCCACATATGCCATTTGATCAGATCAATTGCACTCTATGTGCAAGTTAGAAATAACAAATAAAGATATGAAAATAAATATGAATATAATTTACATAATAAAAGAAATAATATAGAAAGAATCAAACTCAAAATTAAAAAAACAACAAAAATTAAATTACAAATGAATTTCTCTTCTAAGTAGGTTATCTTAATTATTCTTTCTTGACAAAACAATTATTTTCTTAAAATTATTCACAACCTTTCTCTTACAGAAATAATTTTGAAATGCCAAATTTCTACTTTACTTTGAAATTATTTTGACAGGGACATCCTTACAATCAACATTTTTGTTTGCATTTACAATAATTGTGATCATAACTACATGCTCACAAAAGGAAAGAAAAGCCATAAAGTTGTTAATTAAAATGTTTTCTTTTACATACTAAGAAAATAGAAATGTCAGTGTCGCCCTCTACTATTTTGCTATCTCCCTGTAATTATCTAGGACCAGTCAAAGGTAAATTCTGGAACCAGTTTTCGAGTGTAAACAGAGTTATCTAACCTAATTATGACCGATATAGTTGGGTATGGTTATGTAAAGACTATGCAACTGCTGGCCTTTGTCGGTTTTTGTTTTTTAATATCCCGGAAGGCCCCATCCCTGTATGAGTGATAAACATACCTTATCGCTTTGATTGCACATTAAGTTCCCCAGGACGCGACCTACCGTATATTTAAATATATAATTCCCGTCTCGCATGCGAGACGGGATAAATAATCAAAAGCTAAACAGCGGAAACCAGTCGTATCTCAAGGATAACAGATAAACAATGCTGTGTCTTGATTGGCTGCTAAATCGGGAGATAGTTGCCGATTGGAAAACAAATAAGCAGAGCTAAGTTAGGGATGAAAACCCGGCATAATTACGGGGCGGTAGCAATCATAATAGGCTAAATCCGGAGACAGCTGCCGATTGGCCAACTGTCTTGTCTTGTTCAGGTAACTACCGCCGTTAGTCGGCGCACTCTATCCTCTGGATAGATATATGTGGTGCACATCATTGCATGTGTATGGTGCATATAGTCACAGTGAGAATACGAATAGTTGACGGAGTCAGGTGAACATTTATGTACAGTGTATGGGTTATAATACAGTTAGGCATCCACATATAAGTTATTTAAATGTAGAGTTATTAAACTCAGTCTACAATTACTACTTTATCGTAAAAGCACTAAAAGCACTAAAAGGCATGAAGCAGCATTATAATTAAAATATTGGGCACTAGTCATAAATGCACTAAAATGTTTAAATATTGTTAATCTAAAATTTTACTTTCTGATATCAAAAAGGGCATGTATAGCGGTTTCTAAAACTATACAAGCTGCTAAAACACAATGCTTGAGTTAAAACGATAAGATGCACTTGGTCAAGCGTGGAGTCAAAATAAAATTCATAGATATATATACAAGAAGGGTATCATCACTATTGCATTTTTTCTATTAAAAACACTAAAAGCATCGGATTATACATAGTTTATATATTTATAGAATCCTGCCCCCCCCCCCCTCCTTTAACTGTCTCATCCTTTCCATATGTAGGTTATAGCACATGTTCCTGGTTAGTTCATCATGGGCTCTATATAACCTTGTTTTTTCAGCTTACTGATATACGGCATCTGTTGGTTTGTACAGTCAAGTATGAGTTGAAGTAGGTTGTTTTGGGTGACAAACTCTTGGTAAACATCGTTTCTGAGGTTATCTAGGTAGCTTTTGATATGTCGGAGATGCCTTCTCCGAACGTTTTCCAGCTTTGGACACTTGAGAATAAAATGTTGTAGATCATCTGGCTCATCTCCGCATAGGCAGCAACTATCTCCATACTTTTTTCTTGTTGTATTAAACAGGTATCTTTGAGTTACAAGCTGATCTTGTGGCGAAATCCAAACTAACACGGAATCAGGTTTCTAACTTTTATTAACTGCAAAATTCTATTTACAATATGTACAGCTGCTTTCACTTTCAACAATACCACATTGGATAACTGCTATTGTCACTGTCTAATCTTACAACTATTACTTGAACTTAAACTTAAACTTGAACTCCTATAAATGTTACAACCATGTCTTATATACTATTTTATAAGTAATATTGTAGAAAGTTCTTTTTCAAGTAGTTTCTATAATTATCTAAATCTTTCTTATTTAATAATAGTAACATGTAAATTCCAGAAGCTTCCAGATAAACAATAGTACAATCAACTAATTTCTAGAATAAACCATAACATCCTTGTTCTAAATTATATAACAATAATAATATGGCATAATTAAAAATAATCACAAGTAAAAATAATTACAATTGTTCATGTAATATCGTGAATACAGTTCGCGACAGATCTTGACTTCTGCCGCTCTTATTTTTCTATGTACATTTTCTGCGCCTTCCCAAATATTATGTGGTTGTGACATCGG
Source organism: Limnoperna fortunei (assembly GCA_944474755.1). Lineage (NCBI taxonomy): Eukaryota > Metazoa > Mollusca > Bivalvia > Mytilida > Modiolidae > Limnoperna > Limnoperna fortunei. The sequence goes on from OX104122.1 coordinate 36,952,056, forward strand.
GTTTTTCTGAAATTGGAGGTAAAAGGGTTGACTTCTTAGCTATATCTTCCTCACATTGTTGAGACCAGTATAATTTTTGTGCCTTCCTTACTTCTTTTTTCACGCCTTTTTTGATCTAGGGTTTTTCATTAGTTCAAGTATTGTCTCCATTCCATATTTCTCTAAAACTAGTTCAGCCCTTTCTGTAAAAAGTTCGTTGCTATTTCTGTTGAAGCAATGTTGTCTAATTAAGATATTATACTTTGCTGATGATGGGCATCTGATTATATTCTTAAGGAGTGACAGTATATTATTAAGATCTATATACATCTGTATTGGAATTGCACCAACGAATAGGTAAACTGCAGTATTTGAGGTTTTGTTTGGAAGGCTTCAAGATTTTCCTCTGCATCTTTTCTAGTTGTTCTATTTCATATTGCCTACATTACATTATCTCAAGCCCATATATCATTCCTGCTAGTCCAAACCAAACTTAAAATACTCAACAAATAAGCAGAGCTAAGTTAGTGATGAAAACCCCGCATAACATTGCGGTAGCAATAATAATAGGCCGACCGCCGTTCGTTGCCACTCGAGAAAAGCCGAGCGATCACGAATCGGTTACGATAAAAAAAGAAAAAAATATGCAAGATAATGGGAATTTAACTGTTTTAAAAGGAAAGTCGCATTGATTTGTGTATGTTTATCATAAAATGTGTATCATAAAACTTAAACGGAGAAAAACGGAAAAACAAGTGAGAAAAGGAGAACAATTTTAATCTTTTCCTGCTTACTGACAAGGTTCACATCAACTATCTTACCGCGTAGAATGATGCATCTAGAGATGCTTAGCATAGTGCATGCTTCATATGTTGACTCTGACCTATATTTTGCGGTTGCCTGATTTGGCTATCTAAACATTGTATACTTATAATGAAGTGATGTTAATAATAACAATACATAATAACATTAAAAAACAGTACGTATTTTTGTCCACGAAAAATAAAGCTTAGAGACGGCTAGCTTTTTAGGAAAGCTAATACTTGTTGCATATAGTGACGATCTTGGAAAGTCCGCTTTGTACCAGACACACTAGTTGTATTGTCAACATGTAAAAGTTCCTTATAATAATTTTCCATTAGAAAAAAAATTATTATTAATAATATTTATTCTGCAGAACTTTAATTATATAAGTCTTTTCCATCTGTATTTTATTTTTTCCTGTAGGAAATAGCTTCTAAAATATAATAAAAGTTCCTGATATCTATTTGTCAAAGTTTCTGATTTTAATGATAAAAGTTCCTGATATCAATTATAAAAGTTTCTGATAGCTATTATACAAGTTCCTGATATCCAATTTCTAACTTTATATTTTAATATTATATTTTTATATATTAAATGTTACTAAAGCAATTTGATATGTATTTTTTTAAAAGTTTTCTTGATCTATTCAACC